>CM031239.1:540505492-540687962 GCA_018340775.1 Taxus wallichiana var. yunnanensis
AAGACCACCTTTTGGACACAACAAGCCTTGAAAGCACAAGACAAACATACTTCATCAAAAGTAATGAACTAGAGTAACAAAATTGCATCAAATCGTGGTACACCCTTATAAATGTGTTGTATAAGCACTAAGAAATCTCCATAAATCATGAAACAAGTCATAAAACTTAGCAAACCTCATGAAGCCACTCAAGTGCATGCAAAATATACACCCTTAAAAATGACCATAAAAGAAAAGGTCATAACTTTCTCGTACTTCAAGAAAAATCACGTGTGATATAAAATTGGAAATATCTTGGAACCAAGATCATAAAAAAATTGAAAACAAGTCATAACTCCACCTTTAGCTCCTCTAAAACCATTTTTTTACAGACTTATCAAAATTGCATAAACACTAGTCCTCATAAATAGTGTAAATTGTCAATTTTATCACTTAAAAAATGATATGAAATAATCATAGAAATGTATTAAAACTCTCATAACTCCATTAATGGTAAATTAAATAATAGGTCTAATGGATAAATTTTCCACAAGCTAAAAATTTCCAAAAACAAGCATTTTTTAGTGGGGCTCACATAATGTAAAAATATATAAATCACCCCTACAGATAGATGGAGTCATCTATAATATCCAATCATAAATTTTACCAAAAAAATAGTTTTGGATCTATACAAGAAATTTTATCCATGTCACTAATAACATAGGATTTTGGAGGGTTTCAAACTTGTTTACCTTCTTAATGATAATTCAAAAATGAAAATAAAAAAATCCCATTAATATTGTAAAATATTAATAGCTTACCTAATTATCCATGAAAAATATCTCATGTCCCCATGCAAAGGATACAATCCACAATGAGCATCAGAAGGTCAACTTTTAGCACAAAAACACACCTTGAAACCCAATTTTAAAAAAACCTGAAATTTCTTTTTCTTCAACATTTTGACCTGAAGTGTGATTTTAAGCATCCTACATACCTACTCTAACTGAAACAAGTCTCATCCATACTCGGATATTGCTAGAGCAAAAACATTTTATCCACTATGACTTACCTATGTCTACTAGCCTTGTTCTTAAGAAACTTTCTTCAATGGACCATTAAAATTTTTTAAACCTCTTAAGACTGACCAAAAAAATCCTCATATACAATTCCTCGACACTCCTGCCATTATTGTAATTTAATGACATGATATATATATCATGTTTCCATACCATACACCATGCACTAGGTCTATGAATAGACCTAAAATGACCACTTCACCCCATAACTCTTCATTAATAGATGATGATGACCTCATACCAAAACTCGGAAAATATTGACACATCATGCCAACCATGATTTACCTCATCAAGATTTCATACAACATTTGTAGAGATCATACTATATTCATGCCCACTAAACCATGTACCAAACACACTTGAACACCATCCAACATCACCCAAGCAACACTAACCAGGGCAATACATCACCATGATACCTCTTAGAGACTCACATAATACCAAAAAACCCTTTTCTATCAATGGAATTTGACATCAATGAAAATACCTAGACATAATTTACAAAATTACTCAGCAAGAGGTCATAGACTTCCCTTTGAAGAACATCATTTTAGGTTTGATGTCCCTTCCAAATTAGTTTTTCATAATGCCATGAGTTTTAGACCTATTTTTTTGTAATGTGTAACGAATATGGAACAAAAACCTTTTACCCCATATTATAACCCCCATGAAAATAGGAAAGATGAATAAAACAATAAGATCTTGCTCAAGATACTTAAGATGACCTTGGAGGTTTATAAGATGAAATTGGGTGAGCAATTGAAATTTATAATATGGAATGATAGAATTAAACATATAAGGTCAATTGGAAATAGCCAATTTTAGAGTCTATATAGCCCAAGTTATTCTTCCTCTTCCTTTGATGTTATTAGTGTATCAATTCATGTAACAACTTGGAGAGGAAGGAATTGATCCTTTTACAACAAGGATCAACCAGATTGTTGGACTTGATTAGGTTAAGAGAGAATATCACCAAGAACACATAATGTTTAAGAAAAAACAAAGATAGGATATTTGACAAGAAGCTATCTCCAAGAATTTTCCATATTGGGTACTTGGTGTTATTATGGGACAATATGAATGAAGATAAGGGCAAGCATGGAAATTTTGAATCTCTTAAGTATGGCCCTTACGAAGTAGATGTTATAATTGGAGAACATGCCTTTTTTGAGATATTTGGATAGTGAAAATACTTGAGCTTATTGTTAATAGTAGGCATATCAAACAATTATTCTAATAGATGTATCCCAAATCATTCTTTTTCTACATGGTATAGTCTTTCCTTTGTTTTTTTGTTCCCTTTATTTTTATTTTTATTTTCTTTGTTCATTTTAGTTGTCCTTGGTGGGGTCTTTTATTCATATGTCCTTAAAATGAAAAAATCAATTCCTTACCTATTTGATTTTGTTTCCTAGTGGATACACACTTGGTCTACTTCCAAAAGTGTTATGTGGTCCTCTAGACACCTAATGTGGTGTCCTTCACCTAGCTAGAGTGAATATTGGTTCCCATTTTGAACTTGTTATATCCTTGGCACAATATTTTCTAAATTTCCTCATCTCTTCCTGAGGTGGTCCTTATATTTATTCATTGTTCCTTGGACTTGGAAGTTATTTATTGACTTTTTAATGTAACATTTCTATTGTCCCCTTTTATTCCTTGGGTACACTTGTGGAACTGTTCTTTTGTCCCCTTAATTCTACCCCCTCCATTGGATTCACCAAAAAAATAGTGTTTCTTGGATTTGAACAATAGTATTCCATATATTGAAGAGAATGTAGTCTTTGGATGGTTTTGAATCAAAACAAAGATGCCACAAAAGGTATAGGTTAGAAATATTTGGGTTGAATGAATTTGAAAATGAAGGTCGCAAACCAAAGAAGTGAATAAAATTATAGCTCGATAAACTTATTAATTATAGTTTCATAGAATTAGTTATTTTGTAAAATAAAGGGTTTAGTCCACTAGTAAAATCCGTAATTAAAAGATAAACTTCCATGAGGATCTATGATTAAAAAAAAGTTAAAATGCAACTGTTGAGACGTAATCATAGCACCCATGAATTTCTGCAACATGATGGGTTAAAACTCTCAATGTGATTTCATAACATGGAGCTTATCTCAAAGTGTGGGACTTTGAAATTCAGAGAGCTCTTCGGATGAAGGTCAGTTCCTATTCCTTTGTTCAGGTGTGCACAATCAATTTCTAGAGGATCTACTCTAAAACCTATTCTAACTTGCTAAGGAGACTAGTTTAAGAAGATTCAAGAAATTAAACGTGATCTAATAGAGGTGATGCACCCAAGGAATGCTAAGCATAAAAGCGTTACATGTGTAATGTTATTTCTTTCCTTCCATGGGAAATGCAAACTTCCAAAACACCCTAATGCATCACTAAGCCAAATTAGGGTCTGACATGTCAACTTCCTATTTGATTGGAATTTATCCTCTGAAAAAAGGTTGAAGCATAATGGATCCTCTGATTTGAAGTGACTTCATTTTCGTATCTGCACATTATAATGCAACATGATAAGGTATATTCCCTCCCACACTATCGCCCACTAAAAATCACCGTAAGAAGTTGGCGTAAGATGTAAAACATGTGATATTGTGCTATAATGGCTTGCATATGGACCCATTCAATAGAACTGAAACAAGAATATGATGTCGGGTGTGAGCTTGTACCCTGTAGATAATATCATATCAATTGTTTCAGAAGTTACACATGAATATGTGGTAAATGGACCACGTTGATGAGACCAGCACAAATCCTCCTCTGTGGAAGTAAAGGACGGAAAACATACTTCCTCAAGTACAAAGCACTTGTCTCGGAAGGTAAAAGCATACCCAAAACACTAATGTGCAATTCAAGAACAACATATGTGGAAGGCATGAGATTTTGAGAAGCCTTGGAAGCCAATACAGTGGACACAAATTAATTAAATCTCTCTATTAGTCATCCTTTCAATTCCTCTTTTTCCAATTGGGATCTACTTCTGGTTAGCTCGTGCTCAGTTCATTGTTTCCTTGGCTCTTACGAAACCCATTAACTAAAATTTCATCCATATTTAATTTTTTATTTCTTCCAGTTTGGAAATACACAAATTAAATTACAGGAAAATACGCTCTCATAAGGTACAAGAGGAGAAATTTTTAGTAAAAAATACCCCACTTTCCATTTCCAATGCCCATGGTTGTACACTTGGACCTTACCTTATTTATATTGTGCCATGGTGAAATGCCATGTTGTGGAAATTTATAGAAAAAGATAGCAGTTGGTAAGGCCCTCAATGGGACAAGTAAAATAAGTTAAGAAAAGATCTTTCCGCCCTCTTCGACTCCATGCAACCAATTCCAAATTTACTTTAATATATCATTGGTGTTGTTTTCCTTAAAAGACAAGGACAAAAAAAGATAACAAATATTATTTCTCGGTCAAATCAAATTAAAATGCATGTACTTTGTAGCGTAGTAACATAATAACAATATCATAACAAAAAGACATTTTTGATTTGATAATGTTTTAGAAATCTCAATATTTACACTCAAGGCATTTACATACTTGAATTTTCTTTCCTTTTCAACAAAATTTAATTGTGCATAACCTCTCTATCAATGACCATGTCAATGGAAAAACCATGGTGTATAGGTAACAAAAGTGGTGGTGGTTGAAATTTTATAGGTGTTCCTTGGGTCTATTTCTATCTTGCATGTGGAGGGAAATTTAAAACTTAGAAATTATTGAATGCTCACCTATTTTTATTTTGGACCATTTAAGCTCACATTTCACTTGTAATGCCCACATTTTACACACACAAATACAATAGTAAAAATACCGAATTAATTTTTTTATACTTTCATTGCTCACTACATAATGCAACTAGGGTTCCAAAAAGATAAACTCAAAAATGCATAAGACACTTACATAAGTCATCGAATAACATATAAACATGAAAACACCATATACATGTCGATGCCACACTTTTCCTAACTAAAAGATGCCAACAATGACCCACCCACAAGAAAGGGTCTCAAGGATTGGCAAACCCACAACACATCACTCCCATTAATACATATTAGTTATGGTTAACATTCCAGGAACATTATTGTGTGAGGATAATTTTTTCATTTTTCCACCTATAGGTTCGTAAATTAATTTCACATTCAACTCACAGTTCGACCATTTAGATTAGCTCTTTATCGCTTACAACAATCTCCATAACTTACATAATTAATTGGAATATTCAAATTACATACAAAGTTCCTAATTCACTCATTCTTATGTTAAGCTTATGTTTCTCAAACATTTATTCAATGTTTAAATTTTAACCTTGCTACACAAGTGAATTTGACGTGATGTCAAGAAAGAAATATAGGATTTAAGGAGGGGTTAGATTCAAGATAGATTTTCCCGAAAACATTCTTCGATCATGGTATCTGTATTTCCCTACCATAATTAAAATAGTTCAAAAACTTGTTGAATCCTTTCAACATTTCCACATCAAGAAATTATATTTAGATTTATATATATCTTTTGTTTTCTCAAAGTTTGATCTCACCAAGGGAAATTCATATTCTTTGTAACACATGACTTTTTAATTGAGTTATAAGGACTCCAAGAGTGACATTATTCCTAACATAGAATCTTGTTTCACTCTTGTATACTTTACTCTTACATCGCTTTAAGGTCTCATTGTTAGCATCACTTTATAACAAAAGAGGTATGAAAGTACATGTTTAACATCTTGAAGAAGTGCATGATTAGAATTATTATAAACTACACATGAACCACAAGTGATTTTTGTTTAAGATAAGATCCTAGGTTTCTGCTTTTCAGGATTCCACATGTGAATTTTCTTTTATTCTTAATGTCATAAAATGGCATAACAAGGGATTATGGAACCAAGAATCTAGTTTCCGGGTTCTCTAAGGCTAGCGAATTTCAAATCAATTTCATTAAAAGGAGTTTCTTACCATATTCTACCCAAAAGTTAACCTCCTAAACAACTGAGGTTTAGTTTAGTTCCAATTGTCACTTAGGGTTCTATGCCCTACTATGGATCATATTAAGGTGTGAAAACATATTTACCCAATAAACCCTCCGTAAAAGATCAATGTGCTATATTGTCATAAGCCAAAGTAACACATTTAGTTGTGATGAAATAAAGAGATCATTAACAAGAGTTTAACTCTAAGTACAACTATTCACTAGGTCCATTTGTGATGTCTGGATCCCACAAGGAGTTCATTCAATGATTAAGAAAATTCTTACATCTAACTTCGTAAGACTTGGTAGGCGACTATTAAATTAGGGAGGTGTTAATTCTACTTACTCTAGATAAAGTTTTCCAGTCGTTCCTAACCATCGGGTTCATGATGACAATGCTGACCATACCGACCACGACGATAACACAAACTAGAGGTCTTATTTACCTAAACTAAGATGTTCCATCAAGAAAAAAAAATTAATTTGATTCTATGGTTTTAATTTCTTCTACGCTAAGAAGGATCACAAATAAAGACAAGTATTGCACGAATCTTGTGCTAGGGTTGATTATTGTGGTTAGATTCCTTTATTACATTTTCAAGGTAAGAAACACAACACTAATTATTAAATCATCTATTGCACACTAGAAATGCACTACAAGATCTTAAATTCAAATTCATTTAACATATATATCCAACCCCCTTTTCTTTTTTTCTTTTTTGTTAAATATACATAAATCTGAAACAAAATGACACATAAGATTAAATGCATATTTCCCAATGAATTCGTAAAAGTAGAATCTCATGCATATTACAAAATTTCAAATATAAACTTTTATGTTACATTGTAACTACATTACACATATATACATTTTCCAATAAAATATATAAATTAAAATAATAAGTAATGAATTATGCCATGCCTTTTCGCCATCTTACTTCCATCCTACAAAACCATGTGAGCATGATATCAATGATAAATCAATGGAATGAAATCCACCCTAGTCTAGCATAATTATCATTTTTAGTTTCCCATTTACATAATAACATTAATAATTTGCATTCAAAAGGAGAAGGTTAGAGACACATATTTATTTCATTTCAGTTCACTTCATTTCTTAACAAGTGAGAGAGAAAGAAATAGGGAAGAGAGAGAAACAATATTTCACCAAAAGTTCAATTTCACACAAAATGTCACATAGTAGAGTTTCAAGCAATTTATTACAAGTTTCCACAATGGTTTTGCAACCCAATAGGGGACCTACAACTTTCCTTTTTGTGTTTTCCTACTAGTTCTAAAAATGTGTAGTATAGGCTTGGAGGTGAAGAAACCACTTTCAAATGTTGTCATTTTATGAGAAAACACACCACGGGTAAGCTTCTACGTGTCCTCCTGTCCACCAATAATACACAGGAATTGATGAGATTCAGAACTAGTGAATGGTTTACGATTGGCGGTCAGTTTTCCAAGGCCATTGGTCATAATTGACATAGTTGTAAACGATCAAAAGTCAGCTCAAGGGATCAGAAAACCACGTCCAAAACTAATATTCAATGGACAGACGGGAAACAAGAAACTTCCTAGAAGTTCCCTTATATATGGATAATTCACCAGAGTCGATGGGATAGAGAACTAGAAAGCAGTTCTCAAATGGTGATAAGCTTTCTAGAGCCACCTGTCATAATTGGTCCATTTTGACCCAGTCAAACCGTGACCAGATGCATACAAAATGTCATTACCAAACTGTAAAGAAGAGTGTTTTTCAAAAAACTGAAGGTTCCAGGTAATTATCTAGGATAAATACTAGATATTTGGAGAGGCAGATAGGCATTTCATTTGTCACAATTCAAACAGTGAGCCAATACTGAAACCCAACTTTTGAAATTTAGCATCATCCTATAGCTACAAAAAATGTAACAAGGCTCCTCGAAGGGTGTCAAAAAGATCACAAATGATCATTCAAGGTAGATTCAAGGATAGAAGTGACTCCTCACATGACAAGGTATACTTAGGAAACTTAACATCTCCGTTCCGGTGTTAGGAAGGTTATTTTGTAAGTCTTCGAAAATCATGATTTATTTGTTTTAACAAGAGAGTGGTCGACATATTTATAGGGTGCTCAACTTCAACTTGTCAATAAAAAAGGGTACTTATTGCAATCTGGTTTCATCAGGAAGTTTTTACATCATCTCAAAATGAGGGTTTGAGTTTATGCTTGTCTACCAAGGAATATTTTAATTAAACAAGCTACAGTATGAGGTATTTTGTTTTGAAAACAAGTTTATTTAAAACTATTAATTTTATGATAATGCTACATTTTAAAATTTTATTTCACTGCAAATGAACAACTAAAGAACAAAATTTATGAGAGATAGGGAGAGATGAACCATGCCTAAAAATTGAACTGGCCGAGACGGAACCTGGGGAGTTTGACATTGCACCCATCAATTGCACTTGCTTGCAGCCATATGGTGTGCATCCAAAGATTTGATCTGAGTGTGCCTTACAATGGTTTGATTTATTTGTTTACACTTCCCGAGTGACTACCGAAGCCACCAAAATATTTTGGTTATCTTTTAAAACAAGTCATGTCCCAATTGAAAGCTTCTACTTTTTTTTGACATACTAGTTTGCCAAATCATGAGAAACACCAACATCTAACAAATTTCCTCTCCAATGGTTCCCTAATAATTTTCAAATGTTTTTGTAGTTTGACTTTGAATAATGAATATGTTAATGTTCTGTCTGAAGCTAATAGTTTGTTATGAGATTATCTATTTTACATTCAAATTCAACAATTCCTCCCACTATAGAAAAATGTATTGCATAACCTTGTATGTCCAGATGAATAGAATTTATCTTTTTAGGTTATGTATGGAATTTTTTCCACTATCCATGCTCAATTTTAACCATAGAAAGAAAAAAATACCCAAATATATCTATCCTTTATAAGAAACTTGAGGCAATTACCTCCGAGTTGTCTTTGCTTTAACTTTGATCTGAGATATATACGGTATATCACTATGATGCTTGACCACCAAAGGTAGAACGTTTTCCAATCCTAAGAAGCAAGGAAACAATTATCAATAACACTAGGGATCCAATTTTTTGAAGGGTCTACTTCTGCCCTAAAATCAAGTACATGAACAACACGGTGAAAAATAAATTTGTTTGGTTAAGCATTGTAAAAGTGAGAAAATCAACATTTTGATTAGAAATTTGTAATAAATTGTTCTGCAAGGCATATATTTCTATTCGGAGGCCTAGATAAATTAACCTATAAAATTCCATTCTTTGCAAAGTCTACTCCAACAACCTTCACACGTAATAAGTATCAAAGCACATAGAACCTTTGCCCACTTGCACACCAGTACAAAAGAAGTCAAAATTACTTCTCTCCTAGTGAAGCATTTAGAGAGCAATGTTTGTGCGTCGTATTACAGAGTGAGAAGAAAAAGATAGGGCTATATCCTTCCCTTATGGCCTTGTGGATATTCAATGTGATATATCCCTTTAGCGCAGTCCCTACAATATCTTGTACATGTTAAAAGCCTCCAACTATCCGATCCTGCTAAATTATAATGTTAACTAGGTTTTGACGTGGCTACGGCCACAGGGATCACAATAAATTGGTTGAATAATTATGCAATGAAAGTGACAAG
This sequence comes from Taxus wallichiana var. yunnanensis, assembly GCA_018340775.1. Classification (NCBI taxonomy): domain Eukaryota; kingdom Viridiplantae; phylum Streptophyta; class Pinopsida; order Cupressales; family Taxaceae; genus Taxus; species Taxus wallichiana. The sequence goes on from CM031239.1 coordinate 540,515,199, forward strand.
TCTAAAATTTGTTAAGGCTCCCATTCCCCTGTCGGGAGAACATGTGCTTCCACATGCGTTCCATAATTGCTTTCACCCACTTCCCAGTCAAACACACTCATTTCCCGCCCTTTTTTAATAATTTAATTCGGTTAAATAATAGTTTATATATTTTTCCATATAGGGAACCACATCTCCCTCCCCTTATAAGAGCATCGTCCTCAATGTGACATAATGTCAAGGTTAAAAGGGGTACTCATGAGCAAGGAGGAGAAAATCAACGGCTCATGTCATCGGTGAAATGATACTTGTTGCCAAAGGGTGACCACAAGGAAGAAGACAAGGTTTGACAATTTCTTAATGTTACGTGAAATATTGGTAGTTCCAGTTTATATTATTACCTATTTACTCTTTTCCCTTAAGAATATGTATCAATCTCAAGCTCTTAATATTTCATTATTTTAGATTTTAGTTTGTTTAGTTTTGTGGGTGCCCAACAAAAAATGACATCACAATACTACACATGGCCCGAACACAACACTACGGGTCCTCAAGAAATATTTCTATATACCCACACAATTGTATCACATCAAAAAATCTCAACCAAACCATTGAAAGGAACATACACGGTCCACATAACATTGTAGATGTCACACACACATGCCTGACACAATATTACTCATAACATAAGCATACTATAAAAATACAGAATTTCCAACAATACACATACAAAGGTTTCACACAACTTGGGACAATAACTGTAGCTACATAGTGTCAAGATGGAAACAAAATCATGCAAAAGATGAGGAGCATAAATCCTCAACATCATAAAACACAACCCAAAGCACAAGAGTACACATAAATCATAAAACCAACAACAAACACCTTCCAAAACATCACAAAAAAATTCCATATACCTCCCAAAGCATCACCGACAACTACATGTGCTTCCCAAAGCATCACAAATAAAGAAACCTCCAAGTGCACTAATCACACACACATAAGTCTCTTATATCTCCCTCAAGTCTCTTATGCCTCCCTCAAGGCATCACAAAACAACTCCATATACCTCCCAAACAATTCCTTTCAATTCCTCTTCCTCCGATTGGGATCTAATTTTGGTTGGCTCGTGATCATGATCACTTTTTTCTTGGCTCGTATGAAACCCATTAAATAAAAATGCATCCATATTTACTTTTTTAGTTTGTTTAGTTCAGCTATACACAAATTAAATTACAGGAAAATACTCTCTCATAAGGAACAAGAGGATAACAAATTTTGTAAAAAATTCACCACTTTCCATTTCCAATTCCCATGGCTATACACTTGGACCTTACCATATTTATATTGCACCATGGTGAAATTTCATGTTGCGGAAATTTAGAGAAAAAGCTAGAAGTTGGCAAGGTCCTCAATGGGACATGTAAACTAAGTTAGGAAAAGAGCTCGCCACCCTCTTGGAATCCATGCGGCCAATGTCAAATTTCGTTTAATAGGTCATTGGTGTTGTTTTTCCTTAAAATACAAGGACAAAAAAGATAAAAAAATATTATTTCTCAGTCAAATCAAATTAAAATGCATGTACTTTGTAGTGTAATAACATACTTACAATATCATATCAAAGAGACATTTGTTATATGATAATGTTTTAGAAATATCAATATTTACGTTGAAGGAATTTGCATACTTGGATTCTCTTGCCTTTTCAACGACAATCTAATTGTGCATAACCTCGCTATTAATGACCATGTCAATGGAAAAAGCATGGGTTATAGGTAACAAAAGTGATGGTGGTTGACATTTTGCGGGTTTGCCTTGGAGTGCATTTTACATCTTGCATGCAGAGAGAAATTTAAAACATAGACCTTATTGAAAGCTCGTCGATTTTTATTTTGGACCCTTTAAGCTCACATTTCACTCACGTGAATAATGCGCATGAGTTTGAGGCAATTAAGTGGATCAAAAATAACATATATCATTTTAGTGGGAGTAATATACTCTGTGAAATAGTTGTTGGGCATTCATTTATTTAATTCCCACCTTCTAATTTCTAACTTTCCATTCATGTCTACATCTAACTTATCAAATTAAATGCCCTCCAATAAAAAAATTTATCCCATAAAATTAAAAAATGGTAAGCTTGATTGACAAATAGAATCTACCTTTCATTGATATAACTATTTGTTTGTGGGCTTAAATTATTTATGGTTGTTCACACACCTCGTATTCTACATTGGAGTGCATATAACAGATGTTATTGGGGTATGAATAATCTAATTGGTATATTAGGCGTAAGACATGTTGGGTTTTAATTATAACCTTTTTATTTCTGAATTTCTATTCATATCTTCACATTTTTAACAAATTAAACGTCATGCAAGCTGGAAATGCGGGTCAAAATGTTCAACTAGAAGTAGACATTACAATTAGGTCCTAAATATTGGAACTTATGGAATTTCTATTTATTTACTTTGGCCCTGTAAAATACAAATTACACTGATGTGAGTATTTCAAACAAGCTCAAAACTATAAAGTGGACCATAGATTGTACATATTTTTTGGGTTCAAACTATCTACATTGTGAAATAAGTATATGATATGTGAATATTTTTTTTAATGAAAAGACATCTTATATTATATTAATAAAATAAAATACAAGATAGATTTTAGAAAAAAAAGAACCTCACAATGCTTTAGGAGATTGGCGAGTAGGAGATACCACAACCTTCCTAAAAAAATGGTGGCGAAAGAATCCTCCATTGTTGAGGGTGGGGCGAGTGTTGAGACAAGATGAAAGAACATCGTTGAGATGCGGAGAGGAGTAACACGATGGGAAGAGTGGATCTTGAGTGACGTTACATGAGGAATCACCCCAATTTCATAACTGACTATGAATATTTTCCACCTCGAAAGCAACTTTGTTAGCGTGAACTTGAATCTACATTAGCGCATTGGAGATAACCATATATTTATTATACACTAAGTTTTTTTGATCAACTTAGAGTCCATAAAGGAAAAAACATTTCTTTCTTTCCATAACAAAATTAGAATTTCCCCTCTTAAAACATGCCAAATCTGGGTGAGCATAGGTAGAAGTTATTGGTTATCTCCTAAAAGGATATGCTATAAAGTAAAGCATTGCAGTATGAGAGGAGAGAAAAATGAGTGTATCCAATTCTAAGCAAGATGTGCTTTCAAAAAAAACCAGAAGAGAGACATTAAATTTTCCAAGTGGCCGTAGAATGAGAACTTGGGAGCCAGGATCTCAATTTTAATAAGTTAAGACCGCATGGTAAGACCTTAATGCCAAACACGCCAGAGAAATTTGGAAATTTTAGGCTCCACACAGATAGATCAGATAGTGTCAAATCATTGATTCCAAGAAGACGAGGTGGAATGAATCACCCATCAACTGTTGAGTTTTTCAACCATGGGAAGATGAGGCAAAAGTAAGTAGTATCCTTTACTAGTATAATAATTACGATTTGGAGTATCAACATACCATTTCAATTCCATCCACCAGGGGTGAGAGGAGCACACCAGTTTGTATAACATATGATCAGGGACCAAATTTATCACTTCATTAGTACTATCCTGATCCTGGTTAGCTAGCCAAAACTAGTCTTTAAGCTCAGCCACTGTTACTAGGTTTGAAAGTGTTTACAGAATAAGTTTTAGATTTTTTAGATTACATGCTTAAAATGTTTCATGTAGGAATCCCTAGGATATCTTTGAAACACTTATCCTGAGTCTGGAATATCGAGACCAATAGAGAGAATGATTGTTAATGGAGAATCCATTACAAAAACCGTCACCTTTCCATTAAAGCCAAGGTTTGATGCATTCCCATGATTTTCAAATGATTTTTAGCACAAAAGTGCCAACCACTTTAATAGGCACTAGAGAAAAAACCCCTAACCTTTGCATACAAGGCAGCTATAAGGTGAACCTTCTTAGATGTCATGGCCCAGAAGCACTTTCCACGCTTCTTGGGCCTAGAAGCACTGTCCACACTTCTTGGCCTGTGATGCATCTAACAATCCATTTTACACAGAGTGCCTGCCCTTGGCGTTGTATGTGAATAATGCCTAAACCCCCATAATTATGGGGAAGGAAACATGTCTCCGAAGCCACTCGATGAAAACCTTTTCCAATGGATGTGTTGGGCCAAGTCCTTTGAGGAGTTTTTCCAACTTCTAAATAGAGGCTCTAGAAGGAACCCAACATGAATAGTTGTAAATGTGCGTTACCATAAGTACTTTGGAATAAATTTGGAATTTTCCTGCCAAGGACAAAGGTCTGGTAATCCAATAATCAAATTATTTTCCTCATCTGATGAAGCTTTAAAGGAAAAAGGGATGCCAATAAATTTAAACATTTCACCATGTGAAAGAATATTCAACTCAAAAGAGGCTAGCCATGTGGGTGCTGAGAGGAAGGATTGTTGGTAGCACAGAGTTTTCTGGCATTGAATGGAAGAACCAAACTCTAAAAAAAATATAACTGTAGTGCATGGTATTGTGGATATTGGATTCTTCCTCAATGAGTGTGAGAAAGGAATCATTAGCAAAGTAACCATTAAGCAATTGAGAATTTTTTGTAGAATGTAGTGATATTCCCATAATGATTCCTTGGGTTTTGGCGTGGGCTGGAAAACACCCAAAACCTTCAGCAACAAGCAAGTAGAGCGTAGGCTCTAACGGGAACCATTTTCAAATGAAATAGAACATTTCGAAGGATTCAAAGATGAAACCATTAATAGTAATTTGGGTAGAGGCATTAGCAAATAACATTCTAACTAATTGGATAAAAATGGGGTCGAAACCAAGGTCTTAAAGCATGACAAGGATAAATAACTTCAATCCGATCATAAGCTTTCTTAAAATCAATTTAAATGAACATATCAGATTGATTGGATCTGTGAGCCCATTTCATGCCTTTCCATACGAAAATGATGTTTTCAAAGATGTAGCACCCTTGAATGAACCTAATTTTTTCTAGTTGAATTAAGGTGGGGAGAATATTATCAAGTCACATAACCACAACTTTGGTGGATTTTTTGGAGACATTTAACAAAGGATAGGCCACAAATAGGTAATTTTCTTTGGATGCCTTGGTTTTGAGATGAAGTTAGTATTCCCTTTGTTGACACATGGCTACAATGATTGGTTCTAAAACCCCTTGAGATAGACTTGAATAAGGTCTTGCCCAAGTGAACCTCATAAAGATTTATAGAATTGACAGGGGAAACTATTGTATCTGAAGGCCTTATCATTATCCATTTACATGAATGCATCGTGGAGGTCATAAACATGGATCATTCAATTGCACACCACCTTGTTATCTTGGGAAAGCTTTCACGACAAAACAATTAGACATTTTTCAAGGGCTTCTTGTCTATCGGCAGAGGGTTATTAAGCCTGAAAGACTAGCTTATAATGTCACAAAAATACTTAAAGCATGGGTTAAGGGTCAGTGACCCGAGCTCTGCCATCAAATATTTTCCAAATTTGTTGAGAAGGATTTTTGGCTTTGAGAGAAATAAAAAATTCTTTCGAGACTCGGTCGTCGATTTTAAGCCAATGCATACGACAATAGATTTGAGCTCCCTAAGTGTTGTAATCATCAACAATTTGAAATTGATAGCAAAGTGTTGTAACTTGAAGTTGTATAGTTTTAGTGAAGGGTTTTCCCAGAAGCACCACCAGCACTCATCTAAGAGTGGAGATGTTAATGGAGTATGAGAGACATTTTGTTTTGGCCAACTGTATGTCATAGATTCTAAGGAATATAGTAGTTTGATTTAAAATGTCCTCCCACCATTGAGTCCACCTGACATGCATAGGTGGATTAAAGTTCTGACAATGACTTAGCCATAGAGCTAAGATCCAAACACAATTGATATGATTGAGTGTGGGATCATGCTACATCAAGACAATATTAAGAAAGAATTGGGCTTTATGAAAAAAAAGCACGCTTATCATGCCAAGTGATATGAAATGGTATAGGGGAATGATAAGATAGTACAAAATTAGGCATGACATCAACTAGTATGGAATAAATGCTATCAAAATAAAACATTCTTGAGATGAAAACATGGATCTATCGATCCATTTGAGAACACGATCCGAACCTCCTCAAAGGTTGGACAAGGTGAGCCAAGCTTCAAAAGTGGGAGAGTGAGAAGAATTAGGGTCATAAAACCCAACCATATTCCATATTAAAAACCACACCTCCCTTTCACTAGATATCAATATCATCAACATGTGGCCGCATTTATGAGTGGGTGACTCAACCATATTAAAATTGTAACTTATGACCCGATAAGCATCAAAAATTGTTCAAGCTATTCATTTCTAAAGATAAGAACTTTTGGTTGCATCGTTCGAGGTGTATCTATTAATGAGGCCAAAAGGGAGGCCATCAACATTAAATAGGACATATATGGCACCATTTTTGGGGTCAATGCCTTGGTTAATCAACAAGAGCTGAAATTTGGGAGCTAAAATAGAAATTAAACACCAGCCACCTTCATGATTCTTTGAAGGGACAAGATGTTAGGCTATATGGATCTACTGAAAGGACATGTAACTGAAAACCTATAATTTTCACCTCTTGCAAAAAGAAAAATAAATAAATTGGTAAATATTTGTGGAGTTTCATGAACAACATACTAGCGATAGGAGTCTGTTAGACCCTAAACATTCCAAGATAAAAAATTCATGGGAGACATTAGTAAACATCCATGCCTTTAGCATCCTAACCATCAAGGGCGTCGAACCATTTTTGTAGGAATTGAGTAGTGCTATGCTACAAAAAATCCTAAAGATTTCTGTTTTCCTCGTCATATGCGATATTATATTCCTCTTCTATTGAGTCTAAACTACACATCAGGTTATGATCTTGAGAGATGCAAAAAGGATTTTGGCACCTTTTCCTTTGCCCCTATGAGATGTTTGTTAAAATCAACGATGAAGGTTACGACATTTTGACATTATAAAAATAATTTATCTGGTCCATGAGAACTGAGGCCACCTTAGGCGTGCTGGATTATTTTGGTAACTAGAAAGATGAGTTGGTAGTGTGAGTTAGTTCTTTAGGAACAACAGTTGGCTCCTTAGCTTACGAGTTATGGGGTTGTTCTTTAACGGTTGGTTCATGCTGACCATTTGATCTAAAGGCATTGGATTGCTTATTTTTATTCCTATTTTTCTAGCCCCCACTATTTTCTAACCTTTTTCTGTAGGTGTTTGGTTGATTTAGAAGCTTCTTTAGCAACTATGAAATTGTGAGGAACATAAAGAGGATAGTCCTTGATCTTATGATCATAGGCCTAGTAGCAAAAGAAAGTGTTAGGAAAGTTGATATACAGAATACGATGGGAGTAACACCTGTCTCCCATCTAGATTACCAAAAAAAAAATTAGGTCTTGAGAAATATGTACCTCAATATAGGCATGCATATGTGGACGAGTATGGTAAAACTGCTCTAGTTTGAGGAAGACCACCCTCACAATGGAAGAAGCAATCTAATGCACAACATGAACATAAGGAAAAGGTAGGATAGGAAATTTTACCATTACGTGTAATTTAAGTGCAACATACTCAGCAACCACAAAGTCTTTGATCCATAGATACAGGACCGACAAAGAGTTGTGAACATACTAGGTGGTTTATTGGACCAAAATGTTGGTGGAATTGGGTATATCATAAAAGAAAGAAAGGAAAAATCCTTTAGTCATATTTTGGATGTTATTGATCTGAACCCCATGAGGAGTCTGGACTATATTAACCAAGGATTTGAGCATGCTTTTAGAGGGGATGCAATCCAAAAAATACCTAATGAGAAAAAATTATTCCAACCATTGACAGGAAGAATTAAACTCAATAATAGGTAAAACAACATTAGAAGTATAATTATTACCTTGTGGAATACCTACGGGATGAACTTATGAGGATTTTTTGAAGGTGGCACAATTGATTAGAGCTCCACTATCTCCAACCAAGGTTGTAATAAACAAGCTTGAAGAGGGAGAGGTCATTATATAGGGGCATCCAACGGGTGAGAAACCTTAGTTAAAACAATGGTATTAATATTCGAGAGAGCCTAAAAATCAACGGAATAACAAGTTTGCAAGGAAGAAACCCTAGTAGAGATGACTCCCAAACTAATAAAAATTTTCAGATATGAGAGTATTTATGTAATGCTACCAATTCCAAGTTGTTTTTGTAGAAGGTTATTCATTAGTCTTAGCCTTGGTCATACTCAAGGGGCTAAATACTTTAGAAGCTATTGGGTATTCCACCTTGCTTATTTGTTATATTCTTGTGTTACCATGGATGTTAAGTGACTTAGTGGGGGGAAACATTATGTTTTAACATTAGGAGGGTGATTAATAACACTTTAAAGTTATACTATTTTGTTTGGGAAACTTATGTCCCTATGGCTACTTGGGGAGAAAATAAACTTAAGTTACTTTATTTTTTAAAGGCCGACTTAGGTTTCTTGGGCCACAATTTTTGGGTAAAATTATAAAAGGAGACTGGGAGGAGAAAAATAGATTATTATTGCATACAAACTCATTATTTCCTTTGAGCAACTGTTGTCTACTTTTTCTATCTTTTGGAGTAAAATCCCATAGGAACCCTAGCTTTGATGGTGAGATATCCATTCCTAGCTAGCATTGAATTATTGAGTGGTGTAAGATCCACCCTTGCTTGTCAATTTGGAATGAATTCTGTGCTGATTTTCATAGATTAATTTTAGGGTTTTTAGACAAGGGTTTTGGTGAAATTTTGGGATTTTTTGGTGGAGAAAAATCAAGGGTTTCGAGATCTATTTTATCGCAGCAATTATGGTAGTTTTGGCACCACTTCTGAAGAAATTTTGGAAGGTTTTTGGTCTCTTTCCAAGTGGAGTGACCCATTTTGGGATTTTACAATGCGTTTTAGAGGGTTTTCAGTGTGCTTTTTCGAGGAATGGCAATAAGGTTTTCATTCATATTATTTATAGATATCATTTACAAATTTTCAAAATATTATCATATGTATACGAGAAGATATGAATTTGTTAAGGTTTTCTAGTTGTCTAGGGTTTTACGTAATTTTTTGGTAGTCTTATATCATCCAAAAAATACCAAGAACATCATTATAGGGTTCTTTATTATCATAGAAAGCTTCTTGTAAACTTTCATATGTTTTGGCCAAATATTTTGAGAAAAATAAATAAAAGCTGTTCATTGCCCCTAATTGAGTATTTAAGGCCAAAATCAAATATTCTATTTGTTCATTTATCTTTAATTTGTGTGTTTTTGAGTGATATTCCACATCATATATTTAAGTGTTATTAGAGTGTTTTTTTCGTATCCTATTGGGTTGAAAATATGAGTGTGAAGAAGAATGTGAAGTGAATTTGATGAAGCAGTAGGAAACCACTAATATTTATTTGAGACAACTCAGAGAGATTGGCACAAGGCATGTTTGATACTCATAAAGAAAGGGGAGAACCTAGTAACTAGGGACACATGGTTCAAAGAGGTAAAAATTAAAATTCAGCCAAGCTTGTCTCCTCACTCTCTCTTGAAGCCTTTAGGACTACATGAACCTTCCTTTTTGAAGGATCCGGAAGTTTCACCGATAAGCCAGCCATCAACTGATTTGGATGAGGATTCTTGTTCAAAAATTTACCAATTATTGAGTGAGGGATTCAGGATAATATGCCTTTCATAAAGTATTACACAATGAGGATTTTTCATAAATCCAAGAGCGATCAATAGCTACAATTACCTAAGTTAAAGAGGAGATTTGGAAAAAATTCATTCCACACTTCGATGGTTTTAAGAAGTGTACCACATAGTCCTAGATTCAAATGCTGAAGACCTACTTTGACTTGAATCCTATCCATGAGGCGAATGCGATTAAAATTTCAATAATCATATATCTTGAGGAAAGGCACGGTGTGATTGGATAACATGGGCTATTACTCACATACATTGTGGGACTTATGCTAATTCACACGAGAGGATGATGATAAACCTCCGAGAGGGACAGCTGGTTTTAGAGAGTCTGACTCACTTATGACACATCTTCTCTAATCGGGAAATTCTGATAACTATTCTAATCTAAATTTCCATGGGACCGGTGTTATCAGAGAATGCATGTTTATGAAAGTGCATACACTAACATACGGTGATGATTGGAAACATAGAGGGTGTGAGTATCTCCAAGTTGTGAAATTGCTACTTGAGAAAGTGCACCTCCGAGAAGAGGTGATGACGTTCTCCATAATCTCTACTCTAAATGCAAATTCTATTTAATATTCCAAGGGACATACAGAGATGATAAAATGGATCCTACGAAATCGGTGATACACCGAGAACATAATAATAGACACAATATTCTTGTACGAAAGTTAAAGAGGTGATGAAGAATGCTAGAAAATGCGGGGGAAGATATTCCACATACTTATATTTTATTGCTTCATGATATGCACAATATTCAATCTATTACAAATATAAAGGGCACGAAGATCACCATGCGGGAAGTCATCCAACTGAGGGCTGCTGACACATTGGCTTCACAAAGCAATTTTGTATTGCTTTGCTATCTGAAAACTCCCCCTTCTGATGAGCCCAACACTCCAATTTATAGAAAAAAATGAGAAGAGAAGAGAAGGAAAAATGAAAATCCTGAAATCTGTCCTTGAACCACTTGTAAGAGGCATTAAATGGAGTAAAATGATTATATATTACTTGCAAAAGGCTCCCCATCTGTCCCAGGTGCTTTGCGATGAGAGAAAGAATGATGACCATGCCTCTTAATTGCACTCCCAAACCACCAAATGAAACAATGTTATGAACTCTCCCATCATTTTATAAAAATATCTATCAATCTCTCACCAAATCTAGAATTTATTGATTTCTTGTCTCATCGGGCTCGGAGCCATTATTCCAACGGTACCAATTTTGTGCGATTTCGTTGAGAAATGCAAAAGTTATGGCCTTCTTACGAGTGCGGGCGGCTATTTTGGGTTTGCGGGCGTTTTCTATCATTTGACGAAATGAGCATTAAGCATTTGACGAGAATGAGCATTAAGTCTAATTGGAGCCGAATATGTTTCTTTTAATTAAATATATCTACCCTCATTTCAAAAATAAAATCTTTTCTTTTGGCCGAGTTTTTGTGGCGTAGAGGACGTCGTGCTCATTCCAAAAGTCAATTTTGTGAAAATCGGAGCTCGGAGTCAAAAGTTATGGCCGTTTGAAGTTTCACGGGTCAAACGTTGACTTTTCTTCTTTGCTTTGGGCCGCTTGGCTTTTTTGCGTCCCTCCCAAACCCGTACTTTTTCCCGGATGTCCCAAGCTGTCTCGGATGAAAATCCTGTTCCCGAGCTGCGTTGAATCGATCGGGCTTCCCTTGTCCTGTTTGCGGCTTTTTGTCATGTTGCTTTCATTCCATTTGGCTTTTCGGCTCTTTTCGGCTATCTCCGAACATGATTTGAAAAATGGGTGACTTGCTGAAAATTTAGCCGATTCGGTTCGTCCTCACGTGTACTTTTGGCCCCGGATGTGTCCCAAACCATGCGGAAAAAAACTTAATTGAATTGGCAATTTTTTCCCTCTTTGGCTTTGATTCATCTTTTCATGTTCCGTGCATCCCAATGTGCCAAGCACTTAGTCTACTCTTTTAATGACACTTAGAGCAAAAATGCGAAAAGCTACTTTCTAGTAGCGATTTTCTTCCTATTGACCGGCTTTTCAGCCCCGATTCGCCCACTTGCCGGTATGTTTTGTACCATCGACGTCCCAATTGTCCCAAAGCGAGACCACATAAAACTAGGACTTAGCCGATTTTCTTCATTTTTTCGGCCCCAAGCTTGGTTTTTGCAATTTTTCACATTTTCTAACTCGTTGGGTTTTCTTCTTGGATGGGAGAGTTAGAAAGAAGCCGAGGGGACCCAAAAACATGATTTTGGGCCTTAAATCAATCTATTTGCTTGGGACTTAAATAAATTTGATGCATGTTATCAAAATTACCTTGAGGGTGAATTTTGGATAACAATTTTGGCGACTTCGGTGGGGTTATCTTGACTGCTTTAGATGAAGAACGACCAGTGCTTGTAGCAATCCATTGGGCATGGAGTCTGTTTGATAACCTCTCGGTGATCTGAAATTTGAAAACTTGTGTCCTTGAGCCATTGAAACATTTGTTGAGTTGGTTCTCTGTGGCTGCAAATTCTTTTCGAAGGCTCGATGAACTGCAAACATGCACATACTAGAAGCAATAGGACATGTGCACAAGCACTTAGGGAAATAAAAACTACTCTAACAGTAGTACAATGTGCATAAGCACTTAGAGGAATGGAAATTCTAAATTAATATTTACAAGGGTGAAAAGCTATCTTTCTAGTAGCAACGTTTGAGATAGATCCCATTGACCGGAATCTGCAATTCTTCACCATCCAACTTAGCCAGTCGGAAGGCATTGCTACCTTTGCATTCAATGATCATGTATGGGCCACTCCAGATGGCATCAAACTTGGAATGCTTTCCCGACTTTGCACGATCTGCATCCCATTTCAACACTAGATCTCGATTTGGAAGGTTCTAGCCTTGGCTTTCTATCAAAAGTCTTCTTGATCAAGGTGATCCTTCTCTATTGCTGGGCTGCATGCTCTCTAATTTCTTGGAGCTCCATTAATTTTGCATATCTAACCTCCATGGGTTCAAACTCAGCTAGTTCAACTATTTCATGAGTTCCAATCTTTGTGAACTCGAGTGATATAGGTAGAAGCTGCTTCTTTCCCATACACAAGCTTGTATGGAGAGCTTCTGTAGACCTCTTGGGTGTGATTCTATCAGCCCATAGGGCTGATTTGAGCTTTACGTGCCAAGTTCTTTGATTCTCATCCGAGTCCTTGATGATTCTTAGTAGGTTCTTGTTCAGACTAAATCTTGACCATTACCTTGAGGGTAATAGTTTGATGAAGTCTTTGAGATACACACAATTCTTGACATCCCATTCGGTGATCTTTGTGCGAGGAATGCCAATGCATTATCGATATGATAGTGGCGGGGGCACCAAAACCTCGTGACTATCCCTTCATAGAAATCTAAGATATTGGATTCATTTGCCTCCTTGAGTGCCTTGCTTCGGTCCACTTGGTGAAATAATCGTTCTTTGTAAGTATCCACTTGTGGCCTTGACTTGAATTGGGATTGATAACTCGATGAAGTCCAATCCCCATTGCATGAATGGCTGATCTACTGAAATTGGATGAAGGGGCAGCGCTGCTAACCTTTCTTTCCCTGTGAAGAATGCACATTTCTTGCATTTCTTAACCCATGAGTAGCAATCATTGAACACAGTAGGCCAATAGTAACCGGCTTTCATGATTTTGAGAGCTGTCACTCATGGAGCAAAGTGGCCTCCTGCTTCCCCATCATGGAACTCGTGTATGATCTTCTCAACTTGACATGTTCCAATGCATCTTAATAGAACACCATTGATGTCCTTCTTGAACAAGATACCATTAATGAGTACATACGGGATAGCTTGTAATCTAAAGTATCTCCTCTTTGATTTGCTCACTTCTGGAGGGCACAAGCTTTTTGGAGGTAATGCACCAAGTCTTGAGTCCAACATGGGATGAGTGCATCATCAGCTGGTTGTTCTTGATCATTCTGTAGTAGTAGGACAACATCCTCTTCACTTTTTGACCCGTCTGGTTGTTTGGAAGCGAGCTGCTCACACAAGCCTTTGCCACGAACTAGCTTGGTCACTTTGATTTCAATATCATATTCCATCACCCGAGTGATCCAACCTACTCTCTTCTCATTTAAATCCTTGTTTAGGAGGAAGTCCTTGACACCAGCATGAGACACCAATAGTTGAATCTTATTGTTTGAGACCAAATGTCTGAACTTCTTCAAGCTCCTGATGATGGCAAGGACATGCTTTTCGATGAAAGAATACTTTATTTCGTAATCTTCCAAGGTTTGGCTGAAGAATGCTATGGGCTGTTCTGAACCTTCTCTATTCAATTGTGTCAAGATAGCTGAGATTGTATCTAATCCTCCAAACGCATACAACATGAAGTCCTTTGAAAAGTCTGGGTTGATAAGAGTTGGAGCTTGTGATATTGCATGCTTGATGTTTTCAAAACTCTCTTTTCCTTCTGCTGTCCATTTGAATGCGAGACTCTTCTTGACATCATTGTTAAAGGCTTCAAAGAGTGGAAAAATTAGGCACAAATCTGCGGGACAAATTTTATCCTTCCTAAGAAGCTTTGAAGAGATTTCTTGTGGTGTGGCATGGGAGTGTTCGGATGGCTTCAACCCTTTCGGGATCAATTGTTAGCCCTTCCCTAGAGATAATGTGACCCAACAATTTGCCCTCGTGTGCCAGAATATACACTTCTTTGGATTGATGACACTCAACCTTCTACACCTTTGAAACACTTGCCTGAGGTGAAAGAGATGGTCTGCTGCATTCTTTGAGAAGACAATGACATCATCTAGGTATACTAGCACTATATTGTTGATTAAGCCTTTGAATGCCATATCCATAGCTCATTTGAAATGTTGCTCCGGCATTTGATAGTCAAATGGCATCTTCTTGTAATCATATGTGCCCCATTTTGTAGTGAAGGCCGTCTTGAATTGATCTTCTTCCTTTGCACCATTATCGATTATAGCTTTGAATATCCATCTAGCAATGAAAACCTTTACGAACCAGCTTCTGACTGCAATATTTGTTCCATTGATGGAAGCGGATAATGATCTTTGAGTGATGCTCTATTTAGATCGTGAAAGTCCACACACAATCTTATTTCTCCATTTCTCTTTCTTACTGGCACCAAGTTTGCAACCCAACTTGAGTGTTTGATGGGGAAGATGATCTTTGGCCTCAATGAGCTTGCTTAACTCTTTTCTCATGAGAGGTTCGATATGAGGATTCTCTGGCCTTTGCTTTTTCCTGATAGGCTTGGATTCCGGATCCAACTCAATAGTATGTTGTGCCAACTTTGGGTTGAAACCTCTTAAATCTTTGTAAGTCAAGCAAAGACATCACGGAACTCTTGACAAAGGCTGAACAAAATCAGATTTCTCTTGTGGAGTACTTTTTGCCAATTTGTAATGTCTTGCCTTCATCTACTAAAATAGGTTACGAATCTTCACCCTTTACTTGAATGTTCACTTTCTCCTTCCGGGCCCGATCATTCGGGTTGAATATTGACTCCAGGTTATGAGGCCTTTTGGTAGTTTGTTGGTTCTCGGCTACACCACTTGGTCACCATCTTTGCTGCTCCAGCTTGTCTTGATTCTCGTAGAGAACTCAGCTTCTTCTTGTAGGAAATTAACAATCTGCTAATCATTCTCGAAGACTTGCCAACTTGTATTGTTATCTGGAACAGCTAGCCTCACAACCACTTTGATATGAGGCTGAGAATTTTCACTTTTTATATTTTATACAACATCAAACGCAGCCCCGATTGCTGCCAGTCTGTCTGCTGCTTCATTCTTTTTCTTAGGATGGAATTGATGCTAAAAGCTTCAAAATCTTCAATAAGATCCCATACCCGATTTTTGTAGTTCTTCAACATATCATTTTTGGCAGCATTTTTTCCCCTGACTTGGTTTACGATCAGCTCACTATCACCAAATACTTGCAAATTCTTGATGCATTTCTTCTTTGCCCAGTGCAATCCATGAATTAAGGCTTCATACTCAGTTGTGTTGTTTGAGAAAGAAAACTAAAAACGGAAGGCTGAGTAATACTTTATACCTTGTGGTGAAATGAGCATAGCTCCTCCTCCTGCACCTTGTCTACTCCTTGACCCATCAAAGAACAATTGTCATACTTCATTCTTGTCCTTATGATCTGGCTTGGTGATGCTGGGGAGAGGTTGATTCTCTTCATGTAAACAATAAAATCCTAGCTCAGATTCTTCTATTTCTTGATAAGGATCAAAAGCATGCACCTTGCTTGCCCATTCATCAAGAGTTAAATTTGGGATGCTTCCAACCTTGGTGTCAGCTTCATCAGTGCTTGGATAATCTTCTTGATCAAACGCTGAATAGTTGGTATTGATTTGGCTTGGAGTGTAAGGCTCAATGTGAAAGTTTGCAATAGGTTCAGATTTGATTGTGGCCTTAGTTCCATACCTTGTTTTGAACAACATGTGTGACCAATCCGCCGAAAGATAGCCTCCAATTTTAGCAGTGAAGTCTCTTGACAAGCACAATGCAAAGAGTGGTGGCAGGTCTATGACTGACACATCTTGTAACACTATTACATTGGGACATGCGTGTAGTGTGAGGCTCAAACCTTTGATTACTCCAACCATTGTCACTGTGTCCCATCTAATTGCACTACACCCTTGGAGATGACTTCATATTGGAGTCCTAGCTGATCAGCTATTTTCTTGGGCATCACTGAGCTACTTGCCCCGGAATCAATCATGCAATTGTGCACCAATTGGTTTCCAATGATTAATGAGACATAAAAAGGAGGGGGCTTCAACATTTTACCTTGCTATCCTCCATGATTTCCTTCAGGCTGGGTAGCATTTGTGAGTACCTTCTCTTGCATTTGGACCTGTTGATTTGAAGTTGACCAGTCCTTCATGGCAGCTTGTAGCAAATCTCTTTGTCCTGGGATAGATAGTGATTCCCACATTGATATGTTTACATTTGTCTTCTTCATCTGATCAATGATATTGAATGGAGATGAAGTATCCCTCTGCTGTCCCTTGGCCTGCACATTCATTCCTTGCACATGGGCAGCAACAACTAGCATTTGGGTTGGCCTAGGGGCTGTTTTAGGTAATCCTTGCGTGCTTGGGATTGCATTTTGTTTGCCAATAGTTTGTGGAGTGTCAGAAGGTCATGAATTACTTGGGGCCAATGGTTGTTCTTCACCCAAATTTCTCCTCTTTGACCTTGTGTTGGCTGCAACACTTTGAGAGGGTATTTGATTCATACCACAAAATCTTGACTGTCCCATTGACAAGTAGTTTCGTTCGAGATGTTCCTTGTTGAGGTGCTTCTTGCTGCTTGATCCTCTTCGTGGCTGGACTCTTGCGACCCACCAATGGTTTACACCATAAGAGCCTGATTTAATGCACCGTTAAAGCACATTGATTGGTTATGTGGCTGACTATACAGGAAACACCAATCATATTCTTGGGCCATGTTATTTTGGGCTGGCACTAATGCTTTAGAAGAATATACGACATTGGGGTTATAGGGCTGAAATGGTCTATTAGCGGGAGGCCTTACTTGGCTTTGATTTTGATTTGTAGCCTGAGTTGGTGACCTATTTTGTTGGTATGGGGGCCTAGCACAATGCTTGTACTTGAGGCGATACGGTCTAGCACTTTGAGCTTGATGTCTTTTGATAGTAACCATCTCATTTCCCAAATTTAACAATTGTTTCATGACCTCTTGGAGTTCATTTGAAGCACTAGAGGATGAAGTAGAAGTGTCATTTGAACTTTGATTTCTAGGAGTGTGAATAGGAGCCAAAGTGGGTGCTTGACTAGTGCTTGGATTTTCTAAGTTTGGATACAAGGGCATGGGAGGCCTAGGAGCCAGTTTACCAGCTTGAATAAGACAGTTTTCAGCTCTAATGGCAATGCTATAAGTAGCAGGTAAGGTTGTGCCTCCCATAGATTGAATTAACATAGAAATATCAGAATTCAAAGCCTTAAGATAGTATAGAAAAGCACCTTCTCTTTGCTAGCCTAGCCTTCTTTGCCACGCGTGGAATCCTCTCCCAAGACCTTTGAAATCTGAAGTTGAAGTCAGTCAGCTGCTCATTGGGAGCTCTCTTGATAGTTGTCAATTGTTCTAGTAGAGACAAATTGTCTCCCTTTTCCCCAAACTACTCATGGAGAACTATGCATAACTGATTCCAATTTGTGATAGAACCAGCTCCAAGGCTCCTAAACCATTGCAATGCCTTCCCTTTGAATGAAGATGCCAACAATTTGACAGCCACATCCATTTCATTTATCTCATGGATTGCATAGACATTAGCAATGTCTTTGACATGATCACCAGGAGTGGTATGATTTTCTCTAGTGAAAAATGGAATGTTCTTCAACGATATAATTGGAAGTAGATTCTGTGCATTGAGGGCAAGTGGGTTGCTGCTAGTGAAGTTGACAAAGGGATTCGGTGGTTGCACCATTTTGATTGGCCTGAGAACTCTTGTTGATTGGACGAAAGGTCTACCAGGTGGAGGTGTAGAGAGAGTTCTGTTAGGTGGAGATGGAGATCTTTGAGCTCTTCTTCCTCTTCTTTCTCTACCTGGAGATAGATGTAGATAAACAAACAATCCTTCTTCCCTAGTTCTTGACCTGGTCTGTATTCTTCTCATAAATTTTCCAGGCTTGGACTACTGAAACCAGCGGATTATGCCTCTTTTGGAGTCACCAGATGTGTGATTTTAAAGCTCCTTCAAAGCTGGAACTTACAACAAGTGCACATCGATCTTGTTGTAATGAAAATGAAGACCTCTAAGGTCCCACCGGGCATGCCAAAACTGTTATCACCGAATCACAACACCCTTATGTTTATAAAAGTGCATATACTTGAACATCACGGTGTGATTGGATAACATGGGTACTATCTCCAAGTTGGACTTGCTACTTGAGATAGACCTCCGAGAGAAACCTCGGTTCTTGCTCCTAAACTACCTACCACAATCTACTCTAATGCAGGGGAAAATAACTATTTTGATCTAAATTTCCAAGGGACCAGGGAGAGAGAATGCATAAAATGAAATCCTACACTAAAGTGGTGATACACCAGAAAAGGAGGGTGTGAGAGTAGTCTCCAAATGCGTGAAATACAGAGGAAAAGTGCACACTAGAAGAGGTGATGACAGTTCTCCATAATCTAGTCAAATGCATTCACAACCATATTCCAAGCATACACAATGATAATGGATCCCTGCAAGAACATAATAATAGACACAATATTCTTGTAGAAATATTAAACGGGCAAGAAGAATGCAAGAAAACATAGTAGGGGATGATACATCCACAAACTGATATTTTATTGCTTCATGATATGCACAATTCAATCTATTACAAGATAAGGGCCGGATCACCATGCAAGGAGTCCACTTTATAGGGGCTGCAACACATTGGCTTCACAAAGCAATTTTGACAGAGCTTTGCTATCTGAAAACTCCCCCCCTTACAATGAGCCCAACACTCCAATTTATAGAAAAAATGAGAAGAGAAAGAGAAGGGAAAAAATGAAAATCCTGAAATTTGTCCTTCAACCACTTGTAAGAGGCATTAAATGGAGTAAAATGATTATATATTACTTGCAAAAGGCTCCCATACTTCCTAGGTGCTGCAAAGAGAAAAGAATGATGACCATGCCTCTTAATTGTACTCCCAACCACCAAATGAAACACTCATTATGAACTCGGCCACGTTTTATAAAAACTTGTTATCACTTTGAATCACAACACCCCGTGCATATACTTGAACTTATAGTGTGATTGGATAACATGGGTACTATCTCCAAGTTGTGGGACTTGCTACTTGAGATAGACCTCCGAGAAAGTTCTGTTCTTGCTCTAAACTACCTTACAATCTACTCTAATGCAGGGGAAACTAGCTATTCTAATCTAGAATTCCAAGGGACCAGGGAAAGAGAATGCATAAAATGAAAGCTTACACTAAAGCGGTGATACACCAGAAAAGGAGGATGTGAGAGTAGTCTCCAAATGTGTGAAATACAGAGGCAAAGTGCACACTAGAAGAGGTGATGAAAGTTCACCATAATCTAGCAAAATGCATTCACAATAATATTCCAAGCATACACAATGATAATGAATCCCTGCAGAACAAAATAATAGACACAATATTCTTATAGAAATCTCAAAGGGGCAAGAAGAATGCAAGAAAACACAGCAGGGGAAGATACATCCATAAACTGGTATTTTATTGCTTCATGATATACACACAGCTTCAATCTATTACAAGATAAGGGCACGGATCACCATACAAGGAGTCCACTACAAGGGCTGCAACACATTGGCTTCACAAGCAATTTTGGCGAGCTTTGCTACCCAAAACTCTCCCTTTACAATGAGCCCAACACTCCAATTTATAGAAAAAGAGAAGGAAAAGAGAAGGGAAAATGGAAATCCTGAAATCTGTCCTTCAACCACTGTAAGAGGCATTAAATTGAGTGAAATGGTTATCCATTACTTTTAAAAGGCTCCCATACTTGTCCCATGTGCTGCAATGAGAGAAAGAATGATGACCATGCCTCTTAATTGCACTCCCAAACTACCAAATAAAACACTGTTCTGAACCCGGCAACATTTTCTCAAAAATCTCAATGAATTTCTAATCAAATCTGGAATTTTTTGATTACTACGCATTGGGCTCAGAACCACGATTCCAGCAGATACCAATTTTGTGCGATTTCGTTGAGAAATGCAAAAGTTATGGCCTTCTGAGTGCGGGCAACTATTTTGGGTTTCTGTCATTTGACGGGAATGAGCATCAACTGAATGAAGCCGAATATGTTTCCTTTATTCCAGAAAGTCCAATTTTGTGAAAATCAGAGCTCGGAGTCAAAAGTTATGGCCGTTTGAAGTTCCACGGGTCAAATGTTGAATTTTCTCCTTTGCCTTCGGCCGCTTCGGCTTTTCGCATCCCACGCGTCCCTTTGTCCCATTTGTCCTAGTCTTTGAAGTTCCTGTTTTGGCTGAAGCTGGCTGGTTCACATAATCGCGGTGTAAATGTCCCATTTGCTTTCAAACCATCTGGGACAAATTTTCCCGATTCGCCCGGTTCGGCCGGTTCGCGTACTTTTGTCCCGCGCGTCCCTGACTGAAAGTTCTCATTTCGGCCGATCCGGCCGGTTCGCGTACTTCACGTACCTTCGGCCCAACTGTTCTGGGCTGCCTTGACTCATTTCGGCCGATCCGGCCGGTTCGCGTACTTATTGCCCAGATGTCCCAGACTGCCTGTTTCAACAGTTAGTCAATTTTTTCAACTTTTCGGCCAGTTCGGATTTCCGCGTCCCGCGCGTCCCTTTGGCCCGGATGTCCCAAATGCTGCGCAGACCACCTGGTGGCCTTTCGGCCGGTTCGCGCCCAGATGTCCCAACTGTCCCAAGGACCGCCTGGACTAGGACTTAGCCATTTTTCATGATTTTTCCTGGCCCGAGCTTGTTTTTGCAATTTTTTACATTTTCTCAGAACTTGCTCTCTTCTACTTGGATAGGGGAGTTAGAAAAAATCTGAGGGGACCCTAGAAACATAAATTTTCACCCTGAATCAATATAATTGCTTGGGACTAAAGAATTTGATGCATGTTATCAAAATTACCTTGGGGGTGAATTTTGGATAGCAAAACTATCCATTGATCTCTCACCAAATCTAGAATTTCTTGATTTCTGTGCATTGGACTTGGAGCCATGATTCCAATGGTTCCAATTTTGTGTGATTTTGTTGAGAAATACAAAAGTTATGGTCTTCTCGAGTGCGGACACTATTTTGGGTCAGTAGGTGTTTTCTGTCATTTAACGGGAATGAGCATTAACGATCGGAGCTAAATAGAGGCGTCGTGCTCGTTCCAACAAGTTCAATTTTGTGAAAATCGGAGCTCGGAGTCAAAACTTATGGCCGTTTGAAGTTTCACGGGTCAAACGTTGACTTTTCTTCTTTGCCTTTGGCCGCTTCGGCTTTTCGCGTCCCACGCGTACTTTTGTCCCGATGTCCCAAACTATCTCAGACGAAAGTCTCCTGTTTCAGCTGAATCGGCCGGTTCACGTCCTCCGCGTAATTTTGTCTCAACTGTCCCGGGATGCCTGGGACAAATATCTCTCGAACCGCTCAAAATGGATTGACTTGCGCCAAACCAGCCAATCCGCGTCCCACGCATACTTTTGGCCCAGCTGTCCCAAACCACGTGAAACAAGACTTAGGCAATTTTTTCCCTCTTTTAGCTGATTTAGCTTTTTACGTTCCATGTGTCCCAACGTCTCAGCTAATCGTGCCTGACGGACCGCCTGACGGCTTTTCGGCCGATTCGCGCCCCGACGTCCCAACTATCCCACAGACCACTGGACTAGGACTTAGCTGATTTTCTTCATTTTTTCGGCCCCAACTTGGTTTTTTGCATTTTTTCACCTTTTCTAACTCATTGGGTTTTCTTCTTGGATGGGAGAGTTAGAAAGAAGCCAAGGGGGCCCCAAAAACACGATTTCGGGCCTTAAATCAATCTATTTGCTTGGGACTTAAAGAATCTGATGCATGTTATCAAATTTACCTTGAGGGGTGAATTTGGATAACATGAGGTTGACCTCACTTTTCACAACATGTTTGATGAATTCTCTAGCTATATTTGTGAAGGCATTTGAGCATTATTCCATACATGAGGCTATTAGGAGAGAACGTGATTTGGAGTTAGACACTCGAAAGTCGAGGTTTCCACCTTGAATTCAGAAAATGGAATCTCCATATAGATTAGATGAACTTCAGTAGAAGGATCCTCTATAGATGTAGGAGGTGGTAAAGAAGATGATCATTTCTAGAGAGCTTAGGGAAGAGTTGAGGTGAAATAAACTATGTTTCAATTACCACACCCCTTGGGCTCATGTGCATGATTTCAAAGGGAAAGGGAGGGCTCAATTCATTTAGGTCTTCGAGGAGAGTGAGGTTGATAGAGGTGAGGAGTTAGAGATCCATGAGATAGATGATGGAGATGGATTTATATTGGATAGTGCTGATATGGAGCAGGAGGAGGAGAATTTCCTTTGGAGATTATAGCAACATTGTCTAGTACTCTGATGTATAAGGCATTCAGCATTAGAGGAGCTATACAGGTTCAATGACTTGTGGTACTCATTTATAGTGGGGCTAGTCAAAACTTTATATATGCATCGTTGTTTGAGAGATGAGGTTTGCAAACAAAGGACTTTGAGGGATTCAAAATTATAGCTAATTGGGACTATATGAGATGCACATGTAGAGTTCCATAGTTGAGCTTCACCATGGATAACTACATAGTTACCGATGATTTCCACGTTGTTTGTATGGGAGTGACCAACATAGTATTGGGAGTGTAGTGGCTTCACTCTCTTGGTGATTTTTGGACTAACTTTCGGACGATGGAGCTGAAATTTATGTCTGAGGGAAGGAATGTGATCTTGAGGGGATTATCTATAGGAGCACATAGAGCACTTGGAAATGAGGGAATGGAGAGGAATTTTTGGCATGATGAGGTTTTTTTACTATGGGCCGATGTGGAGTCATATGGATGTGGGTGTGACCAGTAGTAGTGCATGTAAGATAGTTATAAAGATTGGTGTCACGAGTTCAGATCATATGAATTTATCATTATGTTAAAAATATGAGGTTTTGGTAGACTGGAGATCTCATTTTCTTGTTGAGTACTCCAAGAACCAACAGAAATTTGAGATTCAAGATGGTTGTGTATTGGATGAAAACTATAGTTTGGGGGATGACATGATCTTCTATTAGGGCATATTGTACCTTGTGTCAGATTCATGGTTGAGGATGGAGATATTGCAACATATGCATTGTTCTTTCATAATTGGACACTTGAGCTTTGATGAGAACTAAAAATCCATATCAGAGAGGTTCAGATGGCATGGGTTGAGGGAGGATATCCTAAACTTTATAAAGGGATGTATGGTTTATCATCATTGCAAATCAAAGCTTACAGGTTCATCATTTTCTGATTCGACAGGGAATAACTCTCCTATATATTTTACTGCTTCTAGGCGTGGTTGGAATTTCACCCATGTGATAGTCATTGGTGGGACGGAGTTGACTCAGTTACCTAGTTATGTTGTAGGTTCACACTCATCACAGGAGGTGAACTATGTAGAGTTAACATTATCAATTGACAATTTACTAGAGTCTTGAGATTTTTCCCCAATAGGAAAAATTGAGATACATTATGGGAATCCTTACTCTCATACGAGTGTGGATCATGTTGGAGAGTTATCAAAAAAATTTCATATACAAATTATTTCACAAGTTGATTAGAGAAGTAGTGAGTGGTCATATGATGTTGGTATCGATTAGCGTTACAATGTCGATATCATGGAGAATTATTTTGGGTATCATTCTACTTCACGATAACATTGTTCCTTATAGAACATGGAGGTCATGATGACTACATGGGGTTGCATGGCTAATTTGGATCACACCGATATTTTTTTTACTGTAGGGTGAGGTGGAGAAACTTAATTTGTGGTATTCATCTTTTGTAGCATGAAAAGATAATGCTTGGGGTCAAACATTTCTCAGGAGGGGAGGATTTTAATGTCCCCAATTCTGAGTAGTTTTCCTAGGAGGTTTTTAATTACTCTTAGCCTTGGTAATACCTAAGGGGCTAAAGACTTTAGAGGCTATTGGGTATTCCACCTTGCTTATTTTTAATGTTCTTGCATTGAAATGGGTGTTAAGTGACTTGGTGGGGTTAATACTTTATGTTTTGACATCAGGAGAGTGACTAATAACACTTTAATGTTATATTATTTTTGGGGGTCACTTATGTCCCTATGGTGACTTGGGGAGGAAAACAACTTAAGTTGCTTTATTTTTTAAAGGTCAACTTAGGTTTCTTGGGCCACAAATTTATGGGAAAATTATAAAAGGAGATTGGAAGGAGAAAAAGTTATTATTATTGCATACACACTTATGATTTCCTTTGAGCAACTGCGATTTTATTTTTCTAGATTATGGAGTAAAATCCCACAAGAACCCTAGCTTTGGTGGTGAGAGATCTATTCCTAGCTAGCAGTGCATTCTTGAGTTGTGGAAGATCCACCCTAGCTTGTAAATTTGGAAGTAATTCAAGGCTGATTTTCAGATATTAAGTTCATGGTTTTCAGAGTGATTTTTCAAGGCCTAGCAATTGCGTTTTTGTTCATATTATTTACAGATGTTATTTCAAAATTTCAGAATCTACCCTTATATGTTTGAGAAGATATGGATTTTTAAGCTTTTCTAGTTTGTCGCCAGGGTTTTTCTGCGATATTCTGGTAGTCTTATATGATCTAAAAAATTCCAAATATATTGTCTTAGCGTTATTTATTATCATATAAATATTCCTACAAATTTTCATATGTTTCGGAAAAATAGTTTTAGAAAAATAAATAAAATACGAGATCGCTACCCTAGTGAGTATTTAATCGGAAAAATCAAATCTTCTATTTATTGCGGTTTATTTTTAATTTATGTGTTTTTGAGTGATATCCCATAGAAGATATTTCAATTTAATATCCAACATTCCAATCCACGAAGTTATTTTAGCTACCAAATTAAACATCATCCAATTCACGACCTTAAAGCCATAGAAAAACAATATACATTGGTAATTTCTCTTGTTTGACCATCAATTGGGAAAGCTCACTTGTTGATGATTATCCATGCATCATCTTACTTGTTTCAAATAATCTAACTTGAAACTTAAATGGTGCCTAAAAAAGTCTACAAGAAGTTGAAATTAGACACAATTATTCATGTTAGCAGTATTGTTCGACCAGTCCTTAATCTCTACAAAAGTTTTCCTCTACATCTTACAGAACATGCATTTTCTCCTTCATTCATTACCCAAAAATGTTTTGTCATTGTTAAAGGCATAGGTATCACATTTTCACCTTGTCACTTTACCCCCCTTCCACTTCTTCACCCTTGAACCCCTTCTTCTTCTCCCCTTTTCCTCTCCCTTTACTTATCCCTCACAAATTTAACATCTTTGATAGATCCCCTTCGACGTTTCCATCGTACATTTCACGTACGATTGCTAGTTTTATATTTTATTTTTCAACGCATCATCTAACATCACCATAAATGGTAGGAAAACATTTGAAGTTTATAAAAATATATATACAATGTGATGGAATTGGAAACACAATATGTTTGACTAAATTTGTCACTATATCTTTGAATTAATCAATCACATAGAATACGATTAAAATTTGACTCAAATATTAACTCTAATAATGAATACACACTTGAATTAAATTGTAAATTCATTATCAACACTAAATATAGATTCATTTGTGACTTTGAATATGACTATAAGCTATGACACTAGTTTATATACACAAGTAATTTTTATATTTCATATTTCAATTTTTTTAATTTTAATTATATAATCATGATATTAATATAAATTTTAATACTATAGATTAGAAAAATAATATTATGATAAGCTAGAAATTGATTACACATAATATTCATAAGAAAATCGGTTCATCCTTATTTTTGTTCTTATTTTATAATGTGATCATGTAATTTTTACTTTAATTTGGCTTAATCATTTTTATTTCCCATGTATTTTTTCAGATTTGGACTTGAGGCATGTTACAATACCACCTTCCTTTTGTGATTAGTTGTACTATTGTAGTATTAGTAATATAAGAGTCATTTCCTTAGAAAATTAAATAATAATGATAACAATAATAAATAAAACAATGTAATAGTAAATTGAGTGTATTAAAAACATTACAATAAACTATAATTATTTTAATTATATTTATTAAAATAAGTTAAATAGTCAAGATAATTTATTTAAACTGTACATTTGGCGAATATTACAAATAACATGTTATAATATCATGATTTACCCCACATATTACATCCTACATACTCTTGAACATCTACATTACCCACCACCACTAATCCCAACACTCACGCATATCATCACTTTAAACTAATGTGTAACTAAGAACTCCTTAACTATCTCCATCGGATAAAGAATTGCTAAATAACCACAATAATCATTATCCTCACATTGATAGTTTGATTTTTTCCTCCACAAAATGTGAAGGAAAACATCACTTTTACTATTTGAACTACCCTTTATAATGATAAAAATAAAAGATATTTACATAGTCAGGGGTGACCAGATAATAGACAGTCCCACAAAATGCCACAAGAGCACCAATAAATTATAAAACGCCACAAAGGATACATCAACATGTCATAGGACAACTAGAGAGCACATTAAACAAAAATGTCAACACCACCAACAACAATCACATGCCACTTCACCAAGAGGAGGGTAGGATAATCCCAAGGAGGGATGAAAGCTCCAATGTGAGGCTTCGCTAAAGGAGGATCCATGTGCCACCATTGTGATCATGATAATACATTTGTGACGGAACCATAATTCCCCCGATAAGCGGGAGGAGATTCTACAATGGTCTGCATGGATGGTAGTGGAGAACCCCATTGCGAGAGAGATGGAAACTCCTTTCCCAAAGTGGTCATACCCTTCAACTAGATCTAGAGGATGACGGGGTGAAGGGAGTTCTCATGGAGAGGAAGAACAATGGCTACTTGAGTAGATCCTCGATGTGATCCAACAGGTGGCATCCATCAGGTAGTGAAGGCTAAGGTGGTAATGCGAGGTTCGACGGGACCCAAATTATAGTGATTAAGAAGCTCTTACAAATGAGAAAACTCCAGTGAAACCTTGAAAACTTAAGTTTGACTCTATGTGCCCACGGTAGGAAGAATAATCACCTTGTTATTAGTGGAAAAGAAAGTAATAAACTAATCATGCTTGAAAATTAAAGCATTGTGAGGTTTCCAGATTTGAAACAAAATACAAGATTGAAATAAATTCCAAAGTGTATCAATGGAATGAGGTCATGGACTAAAGTAACCAAATAAGGACATTCACCAGGAAGAAATCGGGGTTATAAGAAAGAAAAAAAAGAATGGATACACCTTTAGATTATCTAAGAGCGGTGATAATACCAAATGATGTGTTTAAATGACTAAGGGTGAGAGAAAAAGGACAATTAGGATTAGAGATGCCAATATGACTAATCCTTTCGCTTCAAGAAAACCTTGGAAAACAAGAAACCCGAGAAAGTGGTTAACTTTAGGCTCAAGAACAAAATTCTAGGTATGGGTAAGCTACCACCAACGCCAAGTGGAATTGTAGAGTGTGACCCCACCAAGCATTAAGATTATACATGCTATGTTAAATTAGGCTCAATAATTTATAAATGGTTTGAGTGTTGTATCGGAGGAAGGTTATTTCGTAATTCCACCTCTAGTCATGCGGCCAAGTTGTAGGATATTGAAGCCAAAATATATGGAGAATAATATTGGGTAAGAGCTCTTGAATTTTACTGAGATAAATGAAAGGTCTGAATTGGAAAAATGTATTTCTTCTTAAGATCGGCCAACAAATTTAGTCTCTATGGCTCACTAAATCCCGGATGGTATGAATTCCCTTGTGGAAAAGTTGAATCGATTTAGTGCTCATAGTTTCACTAAGCGGAAGATAACCATTACTTGATGATAAGAGACCACCAAATGTTCTAAGAATAAAAATAAATCCATGTGTGAAATCCATCACCAACTCATTGCATCAAATGTTTCACCTAAAGTAATTTTTAAAGTAGCCAAAGTGATAACAATAGTATCTAACCCAATATTTTTCTAGTACCTATTTCCGTAAGGGGCTCCATATTAAATATAATGACGCAGTAGAATTTTCTACGCTTGATTTCTTGATAAACACCTGATAACCCATTTAGCATATAAGGAAACACTATGTCGGTAGAAATTGATGATCCCCATGCCATCTTGATCATGAGGAAGAAAGAATATGTCCCAATGCAATCGTGTTAAAACTAGTTAAACTTGAACTTTTACACCATAAAAAGTATTGAAGTAGATTGGAAAGTTGGGTGATTGAATTGAGATAAGGGCACCAACACCCAGAGTAATAGACATGAGTAGCAAAAATGATCTTACTGAAAACTTGGAATTTTCTAGCCAAAGATAGGGGTTTGGAAGACCAATTGGTAGCTTTACATGCCACCCTCCTAATAACATAAAGCCACAAATTTATAGAGCCACTATAAACACCATAAAGAATGCCCAAAAATATGATTTGGTCCTATGGATAATCCATTTCTAGGGTAGTCCTTCAACTAGTCCTAGAGGAGACAAATAACTTTGTCGATAACCCAAGGTTTTAACCATTTAAATATGTGAACAAGAATCCAAATAGAAAGTATCAAGACATTTGAATACACGGAAACATTATGTTGTTATTCAACAATAATTAGAAAGGGATCATTAGTGAACTAGCTAATGATAAGTTTAGTCGCATGACTCAAAGTAAAATCCCCGAATCGACATTGGTAAGATTTTTGAAAAATTAACTAATCCAGGTGCATTAGTAGCAAACACTAACAATGTCATACCAAGAGGGCATCCCTATCTAGGAGAGGAAAAAATGTTGATGGAAGTGGAATGGTGAAAATTAATGGTGAGTTGGACAAAAGCATTCGAAAACAAGGTGCTAATGATCGATGAAAGAAATCACCAAAGCCAAGGGCTTTGAGCATGACAAGGATGAAAGGCCACCCAATGTGATCATAATATTTCTCAAAATCAATCTTGAGGAAGAGATTCCTCTGCAAAGAAACCCAAGCCCATTTCATGCCTTCTCACACCATGATAATATTACGTAATATGTAATGGCCTTTGAAAAAACCATTCTACTCAGGCCCAATTATTTTCACCATAGGATCCACAATGCATAGTGGCAACGCTTTGGTAGGAATTTTGTAAGAAACATTCAACAGGGTGATTGGTCACTAGTTATTCATCTGTTTAGGGTTTCCTACTTTTGGAATGAACATGATGTCTCCTTCATTGATGAAACTCCCAAGAGAGAAAGTTTGGAGAGCTTCATTGCAAACCTAAAGCAGATAAGTTCCTACAAAAGACCGGATCGCTTTGCAAAACTTGCTTGGGATACCATCCATACCCGAGACTTGTCATCTGTAAGATAGAGAAAGGCTGTATGAAGCTCCTCCAAAGTGAGAGGGGTATCGTGGCGAGGAAAATATCTGGGAAAATGTTTATTAGGCACCACATCAATACATTTCTGCAGAGTAGTAGCACTCTCAATTGAATAATCCTAAGCATGAAAAATAAGACGGTAGTGCTTGAAAAATTTATTAGTGATCTTTGGGAGCTCAGTAAGCCATTGCTAAGAATCATAAATAGATTTTATTTGTTGACAAGCATACTTGGTCCAGAGGGATTTGAAAAATCTTTTAGAGGCTTTATCTTCCACCCTAAGCAAGTGAAGTCTCGACTGGATCTACACACCATGGAAAAAATGGTATTCAATAAGTTTGAGCTTGTGCCAAAAACCAGTAGCTTGGAACTAAAGATGAGAATCAAAAGGATTTGAATCGAGAACTAGATAGATTATTCTAAATTCTTTATGCAGAGCCAAATAGGCACGCCAATGAACTTAGGCCACCTATTTAGCAAACCTATAGAAGAACCTCATGGTGTGGTGAATCACCATCTCCCACCACGAAATTAAAATGGTATAAAATGGAAGATGTGGCGTAATGTTCCAAATTTTGGCAATGAGCGGGACCATTCCAGGATTACTCAGAAAAGAAAAATTAAGATAGAATTGATTTTTGGGCACCTTGGGAGGGCCCCCTTGAAAACAAACTTAAATTTGATTAGATGGTGGTTTAACAAAATCACTTATGACCATACCTTGATAACAAAGGATCATAAGTGATTAAAAATAAAAAATAGGGTTGTTGTGAAAGAAGTGCATGGTCGAGTCATGTTAAATCCTAATCATATCCTTCTTAAAGATTGGTCCAAGTGAACCGTACTTGGTCTTTAAATTTCTTTTGATGTCTGAGTTAAGGATCAGAAAGGCCCTAATGTCTTTTAAAATAATACTAGGCCACATGTTCACCAATACATTAATGCATAAGAAGGGTTCCACATTTATCATCCTGGTGCTCCATATTAAATTTTCCACACAACAACAGAAAAAAAGGGTAATTTTTCACCTAACCATTTCCATAATATTATTATTTTGGGGACTATTTGTTATCTCTCAAAAATGCACCCGACAGAGAGATGGCAGCAGGTTTTCTAAGTCTGCAATATCTCTCTCTCTCTCTCTCTCTCTCTTTGGTAGATACAATGGGGACACCTCAGGTCTGTGGGTATACCTATTTTGAGGTGAACCTCAAGGGTTAAAAGGCCGGTTCCTTGTTGGTGTTCACTAGACTATTTTCTAGGAGTTTAAGGGAAAAGATGACTATAAATTTAAATAATACTAAGGTGATACACCAAATTTGAGATGAGAACTTGACTGAGTGACATACACAACTGATTTGTGAAGAATTCTTTAGGTGCACGAACCAATTAATACTTTCTGTAGGAAATAAGGGCAAAACACTTAATTTGTGCCAAGGGAGAATCACAACAACACTAGTAAGCTAATATGCACGATAATATTTAGCAAGAAATGGTGAATTTGTAGTAGGGTAAAGTGATTAATCAGGGAATATTGATTCACAAGATTAATATTGACATACACAAGACTGCAGAATAACTTGGAAAGGAAAGAATAATTCACACTCAGAGGGAAAAACTTGTAGAAATTTCTTTAGTGCTCATATCAAAAGTTCTTTGGGAAAAATCTCTAAAAAATTCCCCCCCTTTTGTGCTTTGCAAGAGCACACAATATATAGCAAAAGTTCACCCTCTTCCTAAAATAGCCTAAAAGTTGTACTCACCCATGTATCTTAATTTTAACCTTTATTTAATAATAAATAAAGG
Organism: Taxus wallichiana var. yunnanensis; assembly: GCA_018340775.1. NCBI lineage: Eukaryota > Viridiplantae > Streptophyta > Pinopsida > Cupressales > Taxaceae > Taxus > Taxus wallichiana. The sequence continues at coordinate 540,546,836 of CM031239.1, forward strand.
AATAAAATAATACAAACTAAAGTATGTGATAAAAATAGGAATTATCAGCCTTAGATACAGTATAGTCAAACTGAAGTTGACTATTCTATTTTTAAGAAAGAAAGGTGAATAGTTTGCTAAAATTAATAATTGCTTGCTAGGCAAGTCTTCTTTCTTTACACATAAAAACTCGTATGATCTTCTTTGTTCTGTCCTATTGTGAAGGCATGCAAAATATCATCTCCTGTGTGTAGGAAAAAGGATGCAACCTTTAGCAATATTTGCACAATAAAATTGAAGTGGGGACCACCTTGATTTGTTTGAAATTTTGGATGTTGCCACCTTTGTGGACTAGGAAATTTGCATGTGTTTTTGATAAAAGGGGACCACCCTTGGTCATTGTCATGCATAGTTTATAATTCACCTTTTCAGTGATCATGGCACATAATGTGTTTTGATTTTTTGCATTGGTATTATAGTTTCAGAATTTTGAGAAAGTTCCCTGTAATGATTAATTGAGGGTCCACGTGGGCTAGCCCCCCCCTCTATGATGAATCACCCTTTTACAAACTTTGCTTTGTGGTAACACAACCTTGGCGGTTTGGCTTGGATTTTGTGAAGTGTTTGGATCCTTTGATCTTTGTCTTGGCATGCATGATGCCGTCGATTCTCCATCTGCGAGTTAGGGTTTGAGACCCGTCATTAATTATTGTCGGTGGCATTTAATTGGGGATTTTGGTTTTCTGTCTCGTTTTTCGATTCAGTTGCTAATGAACTCAAATACGAGTTAGCAGAGGGAAGTGCCACCATCGTTTTGCTTGTTTGTTTTGTTTTCGTCCTCGGGCACGGTGAGTTCCAACACTATTTTCTATTTTCCTTTCGAGCTCGAGTTTTAGCTCTGCAACTCTAAAACATGGAAATACCAATCATAATCTTCGCAAATACTTTGCATGTGAAGTCTCTCTCCTGCTTCTGTAGTGAACTTTCAAACTCTGATTTATTAAGGCTCCTTTCTGTGCATGAGTTTGATATTTATAGATATGGCTCATTATTTGGAAGTGTTAACTATTTTTTTGTTTCTCATTTTATACTCAAACTCTGTCTATTCTTCTTTTGATAGATACATACCTGGTAGTTTTTCATTTACTCCTCCATTCTATAGATGCATAGTTTGTAAATTATTTCTCTTCATGCAATGAGAAAACTGTAACCCTTGATTATTTGCAAGTGTAAAAGAAGTGTAAAGGACTTGGACTGCCTTTTGTAGATACAACCATTTTATTTCAAATTTGACTACAGAAGTTCCTTTGGTACTTGTCAAATTATGTATTGGGAATCCACTCCATCCTTCTTGTAGATGCATATTTGTAATTTATGACTCATTCCTTCATTCTGTAGAGGTAAAAATGCTTTTTTTTGAGTAATTTCTCACTATAGATGCATGCTTGACTTGTTGAACTTTGTTCTGGAAAGCATGCTTTGATTGAATACTTGCTGAGCTTTGTAGTTTATTTCTTCAGTTGGAAGATGAATACCATATTGTATATTCTATAGCTTTGACAGTTCACTTGGAATAATGACTTTATGGAAATTGTATACTATTTCTTTGTTGGAAACATGATAGCATTCCATTATGTATAATGAAATAGATGCTCCTTTTCTAGAAAATGAAGAAAATACCTATTTTCCTTTTCTGTAATGACTTTTCCTTTTTTAGAAGTCATGGTAGCAATTGTATTTCAAATTTTGCATTAAAATATCATTTCTATTTTTCTAGAAAAGTCCATTTTGTAAGGGGAAACTCTGGAAAAAATTTCCAGAATCCTTCTCTCTCCAAATTCTTATGATTTAACCATTCTAAAAAGATATAAACATCTCTCTTGCTTGTCTGATTACTTGAATGAGCTGTCCATGCTGGCTTTACTCGATTCATTGCAACTTCTGAAAATTGTGAAGTAGTTTCCCTTTGATTCACACTTGAATTTGGAAATTAAAAAGAACTTTTGATAGCTGTAGCATGCTGAAAATCTGGAATACCTGTATGTTTCATTTGGTCATGATATCAACTTAGAAGTGATGAAACATATACTTTTCTTGACTGTTTTTATTCCCTTTGAAGCTTAGATAGTTTAAAAATTTCATAATCCTATTTTCTCTCTCCCTTTTCAGATTTCCAATCCTGATTTGCAAAATATCTCTTTCTTGACCCATTCTGATGCTTGATGCTTCCTACAAATCATCTAAAACTGATGCTTATTCCCTTTTAGTCACTGCTTTCCTCTTAACCAGATAAACTGATTTTATTCAATGTTGCAACCTGTTCCTACAAAATTCAGAAATAAGTTAGAAATAAATAGGCTTTTTGGCCTCTCTTGTATCCATGTGGTTTATTTCTTCTTCTTTCCTTCTTCTGCAAGTTGTTTTCCAACTTCCTTCATGTGCTATTTTCCACATCCTTTTCTTTTACAAGCTACTCTAGCTTCTACCTTTTCTAACACAATCTTTAGCTTCTTTGATTTTCTCTTACCATTCATTTTACTTAATGTACTCTACTTTTTCCTTTGCTTCTAGCCTATCTGTATCTCTTTCTCATCATGTGTCATGCATTTCTATATTTCTTTCCTTCAAGTACCATTAGATACATTGAACTTAGAATATGTATTTGCTTTAGAACATGAGTATTGGAATAACATTGTACCCTGAGCTCAAAATTTGACAATATTGCTCTTTCCTTGCAGGTAAAAGAAAATGAAGATGGAAGAGTTGAGATGGAGATGGAGATGATGAGGAGCGGAGATAGAAGACAGAAAGGCAATGATGGGTTCCTTTTTACTCCTCTACTCTTGTTCTTTAGCACATGCAGTATTCTCATTTCCATGTATATGATGAGGCACTTAGTCATATCCCATGGCTTCGTAAATGCGAAAACTTATGATCTTGTATGAATGAAGCATTAAATTGAAATAATTAGTTGATTATCTCTTTCTACATTCAGTTTTCCTTTGATTGTATAATGATGTAAGCAACTCAATATCTCAATAAAATGAATTAACATAAGGGATAATCTTAAAGTGAATACCTGTAACTTCCACTGGATAACCATTGAATGAGATGTGCCTCCTTGTATGTTGTTTGACTGTCTTAGCCTATGCCTTTCAACTTGACTCCTTCCTGTTACTTACATTTAGACATTATTGTCACCATTTTTTTGTCAATATTTTCTTGATGTAAGTAGTAGGAAAGGAGTCAGTTGTAATCATTTATGACAATGTAGATGGATGCAATCTCATTAATCACAAACAACTTAATGAACATAGGACAATAAATCTAATAGGCACCAAGATAATAACCGTGAATTTGATTACTTGAAAACTTCCACTATGTCTATGTTCCAAAACTATACACCTCACATACTCTACAATCCGGTGTCTTCATCAAGATAACACAGTGCTGTCCTTCGGGGCTTGTGTTCTTTTGATGAGGATATTCATGAAATTGTAGACTATGTGATCTGTTACATTTTGTAACAACACACATAGCTACAGATTTCACTTAATCTCTTTCAAAAATCAGCAATAACAAAATAATCTTATGTAAATTCCCTTAGCTTAGGTATACTTCACCAAGGCTATCCATGATAACAAAGTTTTTAGTTGCCCATTTTTGTACAAGTGCAAAAAATGTCAACACTATCATTAGGGCATAAATGTTAATAATACCAAAAGAAAGGTCATTAATACTCATGATCACCCACACATCCTTATTACTGGGGTCTTGGCCCGAGGTAGTGATTAATATCAAAACTTTCGACATGATGGAAACGTTAGCACCAGCTATGCTTTCAATATGCTACATGTGAAAATACGTAAAATATGGTGCAATATAGGTTAGAGTGTTCTAAGGAAAAAGAATGCCAAATTCCTATAAACAAATCATATCTAAATTGCTAATTAATTAGCAAGATAAATGAACAGAGAATTTTTGTTAGGTATTTTTCAAACCTCAAACATTCCATGACATGATACTAATGAAATATTTGACATATCGAATTCCCCCTGCCCACCAAGAATTTTAAATACATCACTTTTCTCACACATGAAATACAAATAAAAATTCCCCGTTCGACATTACACTTGTTCATACTTCGGTGACCTTGTTGCTAAGCGTTGAACGTTATTGTGCTTCTTTTTATCTTTGTTGGCTTCTCCCTTGTCGGAGGAAATATTCAACATTCTCCCTCTTCGTCATGTCTAGCTTATGTCATGTTGTTATTTTCTGTTGTTGGCCCTTGCAACGTCCTTTACGATATTCTTATTAAGGGAAAATCATGTCCTCAGTTGTCAATCTTGGTATCTGTCATTATTATTATGAATTATAAATACTTTTTGTTTAAGTCCTAAAATTAAAAGAAATAATAATAATAAAATAAAATATAATAATGATAAAAATGATATTATTAAGTGAATGGTCAATCGGAAATTACATATATCGTATTATTATCACCATTTGTAATCGATATGATTATTAATTACCTCTATGTCATTTTTTTGTATCATTCTATTCACTCCTATACCAAACCTCGTTCCACGATGGAGAAGGGAATTACCTCATCGTGGTGCCATGTTCGGTCCTTGATCCATGTTCTCTTTCGAACATCAACCTCTAGTTTCTTCCCCCTTGGTCATGTAGTCCTGTTTGCTTGTCGTTTCAATCATTTAAATTAAAGGAAACTATAATGTTGCTTCCTCCAACATGTCAGTCATATGTAATTTAACCTTTTGGTCAGTATAGGATCAATTAGATTAATTGGATTTCTTTTCTTGCTATCTTGTGAGTGTGTAAGGAGGTAGTGGGTAGTGCAAGCTTTGATGGGGTTGTTATTTTTTTAATGCTCAAGTTAATCTTTCCAACTACCACCTATCATTTTCCCCTTCACCACTTTGGCAGTGAAATTTCCCTTATGCGTGGGTTCCAACAAAAAGATATTTTCCTTGTGTGGTTATTAGCTAGCGGTTGGTGGAATAATTATGGTATTCCATTAATTCTTTCAATGTGTATTGATGGGTTTTTTCTTGTTGGCATGTCCCTTTGTTCTGGTGGGATAAATTTGGGGAAGGGACTTTTTTTTTCTTTTTTTCCCTGTTGTGTGGGTGGCGCAGGTTGGACACCTGTTGGGTTGCATACGGTGAATGGGGGACTAGTTTCTTCGCAGAACCTTTTGTGCCTATCCTGCAATTATGGAAACACATTGAGATCGCATGTCTTTGAAGCCTTTTGTCAAAAAGTTACATGCCTCGTGGGTGGTTCCACACCTGGTGAAAATCTAATCCCAATTTTGCTTCGATAAATATCCATGTTCCACTCTAAAAAGGGCTAGGAGGACATTAAAAAGGTTGTGGTGTTTGGTTGTACTCTTGGTAATCACGTTTTAATGGAAGCTTCATAGGATTTTGCACTAAACCCATTTTGTGTATATATTTCTTTCATTCCAGCCTTTGAGACCACTTCCTTTTCGGACATTTCATCTCGGTGTTTTATAGCTCTTGCCCTAACTGTGAATCACTACTTGTGCCAAACGTGGAATCTGTAGTGGTGTTTTGGATGACCTACAAGCTCATGGTTGCATCATGAATGCTTATTGCAGGCATGTTTAACCTAAACTATGCAATTTTCTACTACCATTTCTATAATCTCATGAAATTTATGTTCTCTTCTTGAATAGCATCTAGGAGTGGTTTGGTTTGTGGTTAGTTATTGTTTTATTCTGGAAAATTCAAAAGGAAACATTTTACGTTGTCTTTGGCTTAAAATCTTGAAGTTTTGTGAAGGAATTAAAAGGAAAAAGTCATTGAGATCTCCTTATCAAGCATGGTTTACTTTTCTCTCACTCTGATTATTTCATTTCCTAGTAATTTGGGTATTTTCCTTGAGTAAATCCTTTGAGGGATGATCACTTATTTGTTAGATTTATTTTACGATTTAAAGACATCGAGTTTTAGTGGTAATATGTTGCAAATAAAACATAAAAAAAGCATTCCTTTAAAATCGACTATGTGGGTTTGAATCTTGCATGAAATATTCTATATTTTTGGGGGTTTTGGGTGAATGCCGAAATTGTGGATTCAATGTCAAATTTTGGTACTTGCTCGATATGGATTTATGTGTGGTTTTGGTTGCTAAATAATGTTTTCCTCTTTTATAAGCTGCGACATTTGAGTTGTCATTAGTGGTTAAAGGAGTGTTTGAATCGAACCCTTCCGCCTTTAGTTACAGGAATGAGGTGCCTAAAAATAATATTGTATGGTAGAAAGTCTTTGATGTTAAATTATACTTGAATTCCCTTTTTAATTTTGAACCCGATGATTCAAATTTCCTTCCCATGAGAAGACTAGTACCCCTGATGTAGAGCGCTTTATTCATTGTTCTTCTATTAGATGATTGAGACTTGTTTGATAAGAGGTATTAATGATCTTTTTTTTTAACTCAATCCAAGTTGAGTCCTGAAGATGTTTATTTCATAAGTAAAAGCTTTATCAAAAATTTTGGAAACATGTGGAGGACAATTTAGTCTTATTGATGAAGTTGTATAAATATGTTCTCCTTAAGTATTGTTCTAACAGAACTTGAATACTATCTGTTTGCATGGATTTGTTATACATATCCGAGGTTGTGTGATTAAATTTCATGCACGCATGCACACACACACATATAAAGAGGAAAAGTGGAAAATAAATATAATGATAGTTAACATATTACCTGTTCTAATATAGACTCAATAAGAAGTGATTCAAATACCTTTCTCTCTCTTTGGAAAAATTTAAGGTCGGTATTTATTATTGCTTGTATGCAGAGTGACTATACCTTAAGGTTATTGTTAGGAGTTCCATTAATTAGTGGAAAATATAAGAAAATTGAATTACCACTTTGTTGAGTGACCTTAATGGATTATAGGAATTCTAAGAATAGTTTAGTGTTTCGTGGTCAATGTTGTTACTTTTGTATACCTAGTCATGGTTCCCTAGAATTGTTTTGTCTCTTGGGTTCATATGCCATGTCGAATACCAATGATGTAACTATGTATAGTTTAAAAAAAAAAGGAGTAATGGTAAGATTTTCTCATGAGGTAAAAATGTTGTGTTGTGAACCCTTCTTCGATATAGTAACAATGTAATTTTTTAAAACATTTTAAGAAGGGTGGGTAATCCTTTTAAAATTTCTTTATGAGTGAATTAATATAGATGTGACCTACTTGATAAAAATCAATTATATAAGTGATCAAAGAGGGAATTATCCCTTGTAAAGTAAAATTATATACCTTGTTATCCCTAGCTAAACTAATGAACATTATCTGTTTGGGTGAATTCTTAAATGATCATGAGGTGAAATCAATGGAGAGATTTTAAAAGATAGTAAGATTTACTAAGTAGGAGGAAATAGTTTATAAACCATGCAATCTATCTCTCATTCATTTGTAAGGTAAATTGTCTTCTTTCATAAAACTCATCTAGTGAAGCCTAAGTGAAACCTTTAATCACTCTAGATAAATTCTCAAGCTTCAATAAAATCCTGGTTGATAAGTGGTTTTGATATTGTTAAATGTTATCTTACTATTGTAATGGGCAGTCTTAGCATGCTCAGTTCTCGTGAACTGAGTAAAGTTAATACTTGTGTAGATGTCTTGTACGTGTTGATAAAGGAAAGATTTGTGAAGGTTTCATTGGGTTGATTTATGAAGTTTCTTGTTCAAATGTCAAATGTGTTGTGAATCTTGTAATGGTTCTTGTAAAGGTGTTTAGAAGGCCTCTTGCCTTGGATTATTGATAATTGTGAAATAAAGTTGTCTTGTCCTTTTGTAGTGAAACTGGTAATTTGTGAGGAAAGGAACTCAATCACCCCCTTGTTCATGTACTCTCCTTATGATATAATTTCAGTCATAACAATGTTGTAACATGGCTTGACCAAATTGTTATCTTTTTATTCTCAGCTAAAGTTATTTTGAATCTTGTGATACCTTTGGTTTGTGTGCCATGTTGAATAGAAATGTTATAACCATGTTTAGCCCTCTCATTTAAAAATGGTTGTTTATTCTCTCATTTAATAAAACTTTCATGTTTAATAACCTCCCCCCCCATGGTGTTGGCACTAGTGCAATTCTTTTTATATTTTAGTAAGTGGCAATCCTTCTTCTAAGTTAATCAAAAATAAAATAAAATGAATTCATAGATGAATCAATAAATAAAATAACAATGAAATTGGGTTTCTTGTTAATAAATTTAAGAATCTTAAATTGGAAAGAAATGAGTTTTTTTACTACCAGTGTAAAGAAACCTACCCTCGTTAACCCTAACTACGGATTAAACTTTATCTTTTTTGTCGTGAAACGTTAATTATTTCTAAAAGTATTTTTGCTTGTTGTCTTTTGGGGACATAGTCATATCTTAGTTAGTAGGGGAATTTGATTAAGGATACTCTAAGACTTATGCTCTTCTTTGGGGACCCCATGTGTTTCCTTTGTCGTACTTAATGAAGAGATTGTTAAATGAAGCTTTTACCCAAATCTAGTTGAACTCTTAAGTCTTGTTAAAATGCTGGTTAATAACTAAATAGATCATAATGAAATAAATTGACCTTCTCTCTCTCTAACCGTTTCCATGGTACTTTGTAACCATTCTTAAAGTAATGATAAAATTTTGATCCTTTCTCAAAGGGGTTTTTCATTCTGAACCTAAACCGGTACCTCCATCAATTGGAGCTTTCACTCATCTCCTTTTTCCAATAGAGGTTAAAACGAGGATTTTGTAGCTTATGGTTGTTTAGATAACCTTGCGGGATTTGTTTCACCCCACCCCCTTGTTGTGTTAATCTAATAACTAATTAAACAAACATTTTTCAAAGTAAAGGTGATCCTCTTTCGGTAATTTTTATCTAAGCCTTATGTCTCTAGTATAAAAGAAAAGAAATCTAGCCCTATAAGGAGAATTGTATGAATCATAACATGAATCTTCTAGAGCGCAAATTCAGGTCTTGAAATACTATTTTAGTGAATACTTAACCTTAAAGGATTTTTTCGTGGAGTGTCCTAAACTGTAACTAGGTATTTTTATAGTGTCTTGTCTAAGACAAAAGTGAACTGTCCTTGATGGGTGTTGAGTGTTTCCTTACTGCCCTTGTGGTCATCATTGTGTCAAGTTTTTCAAGGAGCTAGTTGTAGCCATTATGACCAGTTGTTGTGTAGTGCTATGTTCCAAACAAGTCAAAAACAATCATCCCGTATTTTTCTATGTGGTCTTGTGTATCTAAAATAGTGGGAATTACACTTGGTATCAAAGTGGAGGTTCATGCTCTCGAACCTCTGGGAAAGATTAGAGTTGTGGTGGAGTTGCATGTTGGTGGTGGATATTGGAAGAGTAATGTGATTTAAGCATGATGTGAACTATGTCGTAATTGTGATATTGTTAGTGCACATGTTATGTATGTCACTTAGTGTGTAATTGTTAGCATGTTGATGTGTTAAGATGAGAGTATTCTCTCTCCTTTTCAAGAATTCTACGTGAATTTGAGTGTGAAACACTATTTTTTTGTGTGTGTGGAAGAAATGTGATTATTGATTTGGAGTGTTGGATCCTTTTGGCATTCGTGATGTGTGGGTGTGCTGATATGTTATGTGACTAGGTTGATTGTAGTGAATTGAATTTCTTAATGATGTCATTATCATTTGTGTAGAAATGTGTGTATTTCCACATTATATGGCGAAAGGACCGTATGTTGAGTCTGTGTTCATCATAATTGTAGTTCATGTGATATGTAATGATTAATGTTGTAATCTGTGATCGTAACGTATCTCGAAATACCCTATATATGTACCTTGATGGAAGCTGCTATGATTAATTTGTGTGAACCACCATTTTGTTAGTGATGTAGTGACATGTTATGTTGTGAACCTTATGCTAACCGACCACGAGGGAAATCGGTAAGAGTGTATGTTTAGAGTGAGGGGATGGGTATCATGCACTAGTAACTCGGGCTGACCTTAGGCTCAGTAGATGACGAGCTGTGCCCCCTTCTCTCTATCCTTGTGGTTGTTGTATGGGCGCAACCTAAGTATAGCTATAACTATTTTTAGCCTTGTCAAGTGGTGGCGAGATGATTCAGATAGAGATGATCATAGTTGTACTATTGTTATGTTTTCTTTTTTTACGAGATGAGGTTCAATATTCCGAGTGCTAGCAACTCGTTGAGTACCCCTTGGTGGCAGATAAGGCCACACAGTCCTCATGTGGCATTAACTCCATCTTGCATGCATTATAATTGAAAACTTGCAAGAAAATACTAATGGTAAGGCACAAGAACCATAAAACAAAGGAGGGGAAACCAACTTCCTCAACATATGTGGAAAGCATGAGATGTTGACAAGCCTTAGAAGCCAATACGTTGGACACAAATTATTTAAATATCTCTATTAGTCATCCTTTCAATTCCTCTTTTTCCGATTGGGATCTACTTCTTGTTAGCTCGTGGTCATGTTCATTGTTTCCTTGGTTCATACGAAACCCATTAACTAATATTTCATCCATATTTACTTTTTTATATCTTCCATTTCAGAAATACACAAATTAAATTACAGGAAAATACTCTCTCACAAGGAACAAGAGGAGAAATTTTTAGTAAAAAATGTCCCACTTTCCATTTCAAATGCCCATGGTTGTACACTTGGACCTTACCTTATTTATATTGTGCCATGGTGAAATGATGTTGTGGAAATTTATAGAAAAAGCTAGAAGTTGGCAAGGCCCTCAATGGGACATGTAAAATAAGTTAGGAAAAGAGCTTCCCACCCTCTTCGACTCCATGCAACCAATGTCAACTTTACTTTAATAGATCATTAGTGTTGTTTTTCCTTAAAATAAAAGGACAAAAAAAGATAACAAATATTCTTTCTCGGTCAAATCAAATTAAAATGCATGTACTTTGTAGCATAGTAACATACTAACAATATCATAACAAAAAGACATTTGTGATTTGATAATGTTTTAGAAATCTCAATATTTACGCTGAAGGCATTTGCATACTTGAATTTTCTTTCCTTTTCAACAAAATTTAATTGTGCATAACCTCTCTATCAATGACCATGTCAATGGAAAAACCATGGTGTATAGGTAACAAAAGTGGTGGTGGTTGAAATTTTATAGGTGTTCCTTGGGTCTATTTCTATCTTACATGTGGAGGGAAATTTAAAACTTAGAACTTATTGAATGCTCGTCTATTTTTATTTTGGACCATTTAAGCTCACATTTCACTTGTAACACCATCATTTTACACACACAAATACAATAGTAAAAATAATGAATTAATTTTTTTATACTTTCATTGCTCACTATATAATGCAACTAGGATTCCAAAAACATAAACTCAAAAACGCATAAGACACTTACATAAGTCATCGAATAACATATAAACATGAAAACACCATATACATGTCGATGCCACACTTTCCTTAATGAAAATATGCCAACAATGACCTAGCCGCAAGAAAGGGACTCAAGGATTGGCAAACCCACAACACATCACTCCCATGAATACATCTTAGTTACGGTTAACATTCCAAGAACATTATTGTGCGATGATAATTTTTTCATTTTTCCACCTATAGGTTCTTAAATAAATTTCACATTCAACTCACAGTTCGACCATTTAGATTAGCTCTTTATCCCTTACAACAATCTCCATAACTTACATAATTAATTGGAATATTTCAAATTACATACAAAGTTCCTAATTCACTCATTCTTATGTTAAGCTTATGTTTCTCAAACATTTATTCAATGTTTAAATTTTAACCTTGCTACACAAGTGAATCTGACGTGATGTCAAGAAAGAAATCTAGGATTTAAGGAGGGGTTAGATTCAAGATAGATTTTTCCCAAAAACATTCTTCGATCACGGTATCTGTATTTCCTTACCATAATTAAAATAGTTCAAAAACTTATTGAATCCTTTCAACATTTCCACATTATTATTTTCTCAAAGTTTGATCTCACCAAGGGAAATTCATATTATTTGTAACACATGAATTGTTTAATTGAGTTATAAGGACTCCAAGAGCGACATTATTCCTAACCTAGAATATTGTTTCAATATTGTATACTTTACTCTTACATCACTTTAAGGTCTCATTATGAGCATCATTTTATAACAAAGGAGGTATGAAAGTACATGTTTAACATCTTGAAGAAGTGCATGATTAGAATTATTATAAACTACACATGAACCACAAGTGATTTTTGTTTAAGTTAAGATCCTAGGTTTACGCTTTTGATTCCGCATGTGAATTTTTTTTTATTCCTAATGTCATAAAATGGCATAACAAGGGATTATGGGACCAAGAATCCAGTTTCCCAAATTCTCCAAGGTCAACAAATTTCAAATCAATTTCATTAAAAAGGAGTTTCTTACCATATTCTACCCACAAGTTAACCTCATAAACAACTGAGGTTTAGTTTAATTCCAATTGTCACTCAAGGTTCTATGCCCTACTGTGGATCATATTAAGGTGTGAAAACATATTTACCCAATAAACCCTCCATAAAAGATCAACGTGCTATATTGTCACAAGCCAAAGTAACACATTTACTTGTGATGAAATAAAGAGATCATTAACAAGAGTTTAACTCAAAGTATAACTATTCATTAGGTCCATTTGTGATGTCTGGATCCCACAAGGAGTTCATTCAATGATTAAGAAAATTCCTATATCTAACTTCATAAGACTTGGTAGACGACTATGAAACTAGGGAGGTGTTAGTTCTACTTACTCCAGATAAAGTTTTTCCAGGTCGTTCCTAACCATCAGGTTCATGACGACAATGCTGACCATACCGACCATGACGATAACACAAACTAGTGGTCTTATTTACCTAAACTAGGATGTTCCATTAAGAAAAAAAAAATTTCATTCTACGATTTTAATTTCTTCTACGCTAATAAGGATCACAAATGAAGACAAGTTATGCATGAATCTTGTACTAGGGTTGACATTTGCGGTTAGATTCCTTTATTACATTTTCAAGGTAAGAAACACAACACCGATTATTAAATCGTCTATTGCACACTAGAAATGCAGGTACAAGATCTTAAATTCAAATTCATTTAACATATATATCCAACCCCCTTTTCTTTTTGTTAAATATACATAAATCTAAAACAAAATGACACATAAGATTAAATGCATATTTCCCAAGGAATTCGTAAAAGTAGCATCTCATGCATATTACAAAATTTCAAATATAAAATTTTATGTTACATTGCAACTACATTAGACATATATACATTTTCAAATAAAATATATAAATTAAAATAATAAGTAATGAATTATGCCATACCTTTTCAACATCTTAGTTCCATCCTGCAAAACCATGTGAGCATGATATCAACAACAAATCAAAGGAATGAAATCCACCCTAGTCTAGCATAATTATCATTTTTAGTTTCCCATTTACATAATAACATTAATAATTTGCATTCGAAAGGAAAAGGTTAGAGACACATATTTATTTCATTTCAGTTCACTTCAATTCTTAACAAGTGAGAGAGAAAGAAATAGGGAAGAGAGAGAAAAAATATTTTGCCAAAAGTTCAATTTCACACAAAACATCACATAGTAGAGTTTCAAGCAATTTATTACAAGTTTCCACAATGGTTTTGCAACCCAATAGGGGCCCTACAACTTTCTTTTTTATGTTTTCCTACTTGTTGTAAAAATTTCAGTAAATGCTCGGAGGTGAAGAAACCACTTTCAAATGTTGTCCTTTTATGAGCAAACACACCACAGGGTAAGCTTCTACATGTCCTTCCATACACCAAGAATACATAGGAATTGATGAGATTCGAACTAGCGAATGGTTTACGATTGGCGGCTAGTTTTCCAAGGCCATCGGTCATAATTGACATAGTTGTAAACGATCAAAAGTTAGCTCAAGGGATCAGAAAACCACATCCAAAATTGATGTTCAATGGACGAACGGGAAACAAGAAACTTCCTACAAGTTCCCTTATATATGGATAATTCACCAGATTCGATGCGATAGAGAACTAGAAAGCAGTTCTCAAATGGTGATAAGTTTTCTGGAGCCACCTATCATAATTGGTCCAGTTTGACCCAGTCAAACCGCGACCAGATGCCTACAAAATGTCATTTCCAAACTGTAAAGAAGAGTGTTTTTCCAAAAACTGAAGGTTCCAGGTAATTATCTCGGAGAAATACTAGATATTTGTAAAGGCAGATAGGCATTTCATTTCTCACAATTCAAACGGCGAGCCAATACGAAACCTAAATTTTTAAATTTAGCATCATTCTACAGCTACAAAATAGTGTAACAAGGCTCCTAGAAGGGCGTCAAAAAGATCACAAATGATCATTCAAGGTAGATTCAAGGATAGAAGTGACTCCTCACATAACAAGGTATGCTTAGGAAACTTAACATCTTTGTTCCAGTGTTAGGAAGGTTATTTTGCAAGTCTTCGAAAATTGTGATTTATTTGTTTCCACAAGAGAGTGGTCATCATATTTACAGGGTGCTCAACTTCAACTTGTCAATAAAAAAGGGTATTGTAGCAATCTGGTTTCATCAGGAAGTTTTTTACATCGTCTCAGAATGAGGGTTTGAGTTTATGCTTGTCTACCAAGGAATATTTTAATTAAGCAAGCTACAGTGTGAGGTATTTTGTTTTGAAAGCAAGTTTATTTAAAACTATTAATTCTATGATAATGCTACATTTTAAAATTTTATTTCGCTGCAAATGAACAACTAAAGAACAAAATTTATGAGAGATAGGGAGAGATGAACCATGCCTAAAAATTGAACTAGAGAGGTGGAAGCTGGGGAGTTTGACATTGCACCCATCAATTGCACTTGCTTGTAGCCATATGGGGTGTATCCAAAGCTCTAACTTGAGTGTGCCCTACAATGGTTTGATTTATTTGTTTACACTTCTCGAGTGACTATCGGAGCCACCAAAATATTTTGGTTATCTTTTCAAACAAGTCATGTCCCAGTTGAAAGCTTCTACTTTTTTTGACATACTAGTCTGCCAAATCATGAGCAACAACAACATCTAACAAATTTCCTCTCCAATGGTTCTCCTAATAATTTTCAAATGTTTTTGTAGTTTGACTTTGAATATTGAATATGTTAATGTTCTGTCTGCAACTGAGAGTTTGTTCTAAGATTATCTATTTTACAGTCAAATTCAACAATTCCTCCCACTACAGAGAAAAATGTATTGCATAACCTTGTATGTCCAAATGAATAGTATTTATCTTTTTAGGTTATGTATGGTATTTTTTCCAATATCCATGCTCAATTTTAACCATAGAGAGAAAAAAAGACCCAAATATATCTATCCTTTTTAAGAAACTTGAGACAATTACCTCCAGTTGTCTTTGCTTTAGCCTGATACAGATATCTCTGGTATATCACTATGATGCTAACCACCAAAGGTAGAGCGTTGTCCAATCCTAAGAAGCAAGGAAACAATTATCAATAACACTAGGGATCCAATTTGTTGAAGGGTCTACTTCTGCCCTAAAATCAAGTACATGAACAACGCAGTGAAAAATAACTTTGTCTAGTTAAGCATTGTAAAAGTGAGAGAATTGACATTTTGATAAGAAACTTGTAATAAACTATTCTGCAAGGCATATATTTCTATTGGGAGGCCTAGATAAATTAACCTATAAAATTCCATTCTTTGCAAATTCATATCCAACCACCTTCACATGTAATAAGTATCAAAGTGCATAGAACCTTTGCCCACTCGCACACCAAGACAAAAGAAGTCAAAATTACTTCTCTCTAGTAAAGCATTTAGAGAGCAATGTTTGTGCGTCAGACACAGAGTGAGAAGAAAAATATAGGGCTATATCCTTCCCTTATGGCCTTGAGGATCTTTAATGTGATATATCCCTTTAGCACAGTCCTACAATATCTTGTACATGTTAAAATCCTCCAACTATCCAAATCATTGCTAAATTATAATGTTAACTAGGTTTTGACGTGGCTACCGCCCGAGGATCATAATAAAGTGGTTGAATAATTATGCAATGAAAGTGATAGGTCTAAAATTTGTTGAGGCACCCATTCCCTATCAGGGAGAACATGTGCTTCCACATGGGTTTCATAATTTCTTTCACCCACTCCTAGTCAAACACACTCATTTCCCACCATTCTTTTAATAATTTAATTTAGTTAAATAATAATTTATATATTTTTTCATACATGGAACCACATCTCCCTCCCCTTATAAGAGCATTTTCCTCAATGCGATGTAATGTCAAGGTTAAAAGAGGGTACTCATGAGCAAGGAGGAAAAAATCAACGGCTCATGTCACCAGTGAAATGATACTTGTTGCCAAAGGGTGACCACAAGGAAGAAGGCAAGGTTTGACAATTTCTTAATGTTCTATGAATATTGGTAGTTCCAATTTATATTATTACCTATTTAATCTTTTCCCTTAAGAATATGTATCAATCTCAAGCTCTTAATATTTCATTATTTTAGATTTTAGTTTGTTTATTTTTGTGGGTGCCCAACAAAAAATGACATCACAATACTACACATGGCCCGAACACAACACTACGGGTCCTCACGAAATATTGCTATATACCCACACAATTGTATCACATCAAAAAAACTCAACCAAACCATTGAAAGGAACACACACGGTCCACATAACATAGTAGATGTCACACACACATGCCTGACACAATAGTACTCATAATATAAGCATACTATAACAATACGAATTGCCAACAATACACATACAAAGGTTTCACACAACTTCAGACAATAACTATAGCTACATAGTGTCAAGATGGAAACAAAATCATGCAAAAAATGAGGAGCATGAATCCTCAACATCATAAAACACAACCCGACTCACAAGAGTACACATAAATCATAAAACCAACACCAAACACCTTCCAAAACATCACAAAAAAATTCCATATACCTCCCAAAGCATCACCAACAACTACATGTGCTTCCCAAAGCATCACAAATAAAGAAACTTCCAAGTGCACTAATCACACACACATAAGTCTCTTATATCTCCCTCAAGTCTCTTATGCTTCCCTCAAGGCATCAAAAAACAACTCCATATACCTCCCAAACAATTCCTTTCAATTCCTCTTCCTCCGATTAGGATCTAATTTTTGTTGGCTCGTGATAATGATCACTTTTTGCTTGGCTCGTATGAAACCCATTAAGTAAAACTGCATCCATATTTACTTTTTTAGTTCTTTTAGTTCGGCTATACACAAATTAAATTATAGGAAAATACTCTCTCATAAGGAACAAGAGGATAACAACTTTTGTAAAAAATTCCCCACTTTCCATTTCCAATTCCCATGGCTATACACTTGGAACTTACCATATTTATATTGCACCATGGTGAAATTTCATGTTGCGGAAATTTAGAGAAAAAGCTAGAAGTTGGCAAGGCCCTCAATGGGACATGTAAACTAAGTTAGGAAAAGAGCTCGCCACCCTCTTAGAATCCATGCGGCTAATGTCAAATTTCCTTTAATAGATCATTGGTGTTGTTTTTCCTTAAAATACAAGGACAAAAAAGATAAAAAAATTCTTTCTCAGTCAAATCAAATTAAAATGCATGTACTTTGTAGTGTAGTAACATACTAACAATATCATATCAAAGAGACATTTTTATATGATAATGTTTTAGAAATATCAATAGTTACACTGAAGGAATTTGCATACTTGGATTGGCTTGCCTTTTCAATGACATTTAATTGTGCATAACCTCGCTATCAATGACCATGTCAATGGAAAAAGCATGGGTTATAGGTAACAAAAGTGATGGTGGTTGACATTTTACAGGTGTGCCTTGGGTTTGTTTCTGTCTTTCATGTGGAGGGAAATTTAAAACTTATACCTTATTGAAAGCTCATCGATTTTTATTTTGGTCCCTTTAAGCTCACATTTCACTCACGTGAATAATGCGCATGAGTTTGAGGCAATTAAGTGGATCAAAAATAACATATATCATTTTAGTGGGAGCAATATACTCTGTGAAATAGTTGTTGGGCATTCATTTATTTAATTCCCACCTTCTAATTTCTAACTTTCCATTCATGTCTACATCTAACTTATCAAATTAAATGCCCTCCAATAAAAATATTTCATGACATAAAATCAAAAAATGGTAAGCTTGACTAACAAATAGAATCTACCTTTCATTGATATGACTATTTGTTTGAGGGCTTCAATTATTTATGGTTTTTCACACACCTCGTATTGTACATTGGAGCAGATATAACAGATGTTATTTTGGTATGAAAAATCTAATTGGTATATTAGGTGTAAGACATGTCCAGTTTTTAATTATAACCTTTTTGTTTCGAATTTCTATTCATATCTTCACATTTTTAACAAATTAAATGTCATGCAAGCTGGAAATGGGGGCTAAAATGTTCAACTAGAAGTAGACATTCCAATTAGGTCCTAAATATTGGAACTTATGGAATTTCTATTTATTTACTTTATTTATAAAATACAAACTACACTGATGTGAGGCTTTCAAACAAGCTCAAAACTATAAAGTGGACCATAGATTGTAGATATTTTTTGGGTTGAAACTATCTACATTGTGAAATAAGTATATGATATGTGAATATTTTTTTTGATGAAAAGACATCTTATATTATATTAATGAAATAAAATACAAGATAGCTTTTAGAAAAAAAAAAGAAGGTAGTATGAGATCATGCCCCAAAACCACAAACAAACTAGGCAGTGCCTAGGAAACCATCAGAGCACAAAATTAAGAAACAAGAACAAACATTCGTTAAGTAGGAGAATCATGATCGTCTAACCAGCCCGAACATGGGAATTCCTTTCTAGCATCTGAAATTTCCCAACCATGTTGGCGAGCAGGGGAGACCACAACCTTCCTAACAAGATGGTGGCGAATGAATCCTCCATTATTGAGGGCGGGGTGAGTGCTGAGACAAGATGAAAGAACACCGTTGAGATGTGGAGAGGAGTAACAAGATGGGAAGAATGGCTCTTGGGTGACGTTACATGAGGAATCACCCTAATTTCACAACCCGATTATGAAGATTTTCCACCTTGAAAGCAACTTTGTTAGCGTGAACTTGAATCTAAAGTAGCACATTTGAGATAACCATATATTTGTTATACACTGAATTTTTTTGATCAACTTCAAAATCCATAAAGGAAAAAACATTTCTTTCTTTCCATATCAAAAATAGAATTTCCCCTCTTAAAACATGCCAAATCTAGGTGAGCATAGGTAGAAGTTACTGGTTATCTCCTAAAAGGATATGCTATCAAGTAAAGCATTACAGATCAAGAGGAGAGAAAATGAGTTTATCCAATTCTAAGCAATATGTGTTTTTAGTAAAAACTAGAAGAGATACATTAAAGTTTCCAAGTGGTCGTAGAATGAGAACTTGGGAGCCAGGATCTCAATTTTAATAAGTTGAGACCCCATGGTAAGACCTTAATGCAAAACACACTAGAGAAATTGGGATATTTTAGGCTCCACACAGATATACCAGACAGTGTCAAATCATTGATTCCATGAAGACGAAGTGGAATGAATTGCCCATCAACTGTTCAGTTTTTCAACCATGGGAAGATGAGGCAAAAGTAAGTAGTATCCTTTACTAGTAGAATAATTACGATTTGGGGTATCAACATACCATTTCAAGTCCTTCCACCAGGGGCGAGAGGAGCACACCAGTTTGTATAACATATGATCAGGGACCAAATTTATCACTTCATTAATACTAGCTTGATCCTGGTTAGCTAGCTAAAAATGGTCTTTAAGCTCAGCCAATGATACTAGGATTGAAAGTGTTGTATATATCTTTCCCCCCGGGTAGATATAGACAAGCAGAAGAATATGGAAATCAAAGAAACTCAAAGCCCGATGTAAATGGATGCACCAGGGCACACAACAAAAGAGTGTTGACACGAAAATGGATGCACCAAGGTGCAAGTTAAGGGCACACAGCAAAGGATGTTGACATGAAAAAGGATGTGCCAAGGCGCAGGCAAAAGAGTGTTGACACAAAAATGGATGCGCCAAGGCACAGGTTAAGGGCGCATAACAAAGGATGTCGACACGAAAAAGGATGCACCAAGGCGCAGAAAAAGAGTGTCGACACGAAAATGGATGTGCCAAGGTGCAGGTTAAGGGCACACAACAAAGGATGTCGACATGAAAATGGATGTGCCAAGGCGCAGGAAAAGAGTGTCGACACGAAAATGGATGTGCCAAGGCACAGGTTAAGGGTACACAACAAAGTATGTCGACACGAAAAAGGACGCGCCAAGGCATAGGCAAAAGAGTGTCGAAAAGTAAAAGGATGTGCCAAGGCGTAGGTAAATGAGTGTCGACATGTAATTTTTAGTGCCTATGGCGCATCATTTGGAGGCGCAACATTTTGAGCACTGACGACAGAAGCAAACCACTGCACAAATATTTAGATGGCCATAACTTGTCACAGGGAGCTCAGATTCATGCGAGGTTGTACTTTTGGAAATCTTACGAGGTCCTCTGTATATTTCACCACTTTTTGGGTTTGCTAGGGTTCTTACCTACCACCATTATGAGATGAATTAAATACAGTCTGGAGGTGGTTAGGGTAGATTTGGAGTTCCTCTCTCTTCCCTCTCTCATTCTTCCTATAAATTGTAAGGAGGGGATTCTTTCTAAAGGTTGGACATTCTTTTTTTCCCCTCCCTTCTTCTCTTTGGCAGGTGAGTTTGTGGAGTTCAAACCTCCCATTTAAAACTGTAATGCAACTTTGCCTCTTGGCATTTTGTAGTGTATTGTATCAATCTTTGGAGTAGATAATGCATGTTTGTGGATGATTCTCAACCCTCTCTATGTTTATTTGCATCCTCCTGATCTTTCACTACAATTTTGGTTATCTGTGCATGATCTTGCATTGCATTTTAATGGTTTGTGTTTATTGGCAAGACAGGTGTTCTTCATTCCTTGGTGCATCACCTTTGTTAGTTTAGGTTTATTTTTATGCATCTTCTTACCTGTCTCCTTAGCAAGTTAGATTAGGTTTTTTGAGCAAACTCTCTACATTTTTACGTGTGCATCTGAACAGAGGAATAGGAACCGGCCTTCATCCGGAGATCTTTCCCGATTCACAAGGTCCCACACTTGGGAAAAGCTCCATGTTATGCAATCACACTGAGAGTCTCAAGTCATCGAGTTTCAGACATTCAAGGGTGCTTTGATTCGCCATCAATAGAAAGTTTTTACAAAATAAGTTTTAGATTTTGTAAATTCCATGCTTAAAACATTTGATGCAGGAATCCCTAGGATATCTTTGAAACACTTATCATGAGTCTAGAATATCGGAGACCACCAGAGAGAATGATTGTTAATGGAGATCCCATTACAAAAACCATCGCCTTTCAATTGAAGACAAGGTTTGATGCATTCCCATGATTTTCAAATGATTTTTAGCACAAAAGTGCCAACCACTTTAATAGGCACTAGAGAAAAAACCCCTAACCTTTTCATGCAAGGCAGCTATAAGGTGAACCTTCTTTGATGTCATGGCCCAGAAGCACTTTCCACTCTTCTTGGCTTGTGATGCATCTAACAATCCATTTTACACAGAGTGCCTACCCTTGGCGTTGTATGTGAATAATGCCTAAACCCCCATAATTGTGGGGAAGGAAACATGTCTCCAAAGCCACTCGATGAAAACCTTTTCCAATGGACGTGTTGGCCCAAAGAAATCCTTTGAGGAGTTTTTCTAGCTTCTAAATAGAGGCTCTAGAAGGAACCCAACATGAACAGTTGTAAACGTGCGTGACCATAAGTACTTTGGAATAAATTTGGAATTTTCCTGCCAAGGACAAAGGTTTGGTAATCCAATAATCCAATTATTTTTCTCATCCGATGAAGCTTTAAAGGAAAAAGGGATGCCAATAAATTTAAACATTTCACCATGTGTAAGAATATTCCACTCAAAAGAGGCTAGCCATGTGGGTGCTGAGAGGAAGGATTGTTGGTGGCACAGAGTTTTCTGGCATTGAATGGAAGAACCAAACACTAAAAAAAATATAACTGTAGTGCATGGTATTTTGGATATTGGATTGTTCCTCAATGATCATGAGAAAGGAATAATCCACAAAGTAACCACTAAGCAATTGAGAATTTTTCGTAGAATGCAGTGATATTCCCATAATGATTCCTTGGGTTTTGCGTGGGCTAGAAAACACCCAAAACCTTCAACAAAAGCAAGTAGAGCGTAGGCTCTAACGAGAACCATTTTCAAATGAAACAGAATATTTCAAAGATGAAACCATTAATAGTGATTTGGGCACAGGCATTAGCAAATAACATTCTAACTAATTGGATAAAAATGAGGTTGAAATCAAGGTCTTGAAGCATGACAAGGATAAACAACCATTCAATCCAATCATAAACTTTATTAAAATCAATTTTAATGAACATAGTAGATTGATTGGATCTATGATCCCATTTCATTCCTTTCCATACAGAAATGATGTTGTCAAATATTTAGTGCCCTTGAATGAACCTAGTTTGTTCTAGTTGAATTAAGGTGGGGAGAATATTATGAAGTCGCATAACCACAACTTTGGTGGATTTTTTGGAGACATTTAACAAAGGATAGGCCCCAAATAGGTAATTTTCTTTGGATGCCTTGGTTATGAGATGAAGTTAATATTCCCATTGTTGA
The DNA here is from genome assembly GCA_018340775.1 of Taxus wallichiana var. yunnanensis. Lineage (NCBI taxonomy): Eukaryota > Viridiplantae > Streptophyta > Pinopsida > Cupressales > Taxaceae > Taxus > Taxus wallichiana. The sequence continues at coordinate 540,569,593 of CM031239.1, forward strand.
CACATGGCAACAATGATTGGTTCTGAAACCCCTCGAGATAGACTTGAATAAGGTCTTGCCCAAATGAACCTCATAACGATCTATAGAATCGTAGGGGAAACCATTGTATCTCAAGGCCTTATCATTATCCATTTACATGAATGCATCGTGGAGTCATAAACGTGGATCATTCAGTTGCACACCACCTTTTAAGCTTGGAAAATCTTACACGACAAAACAACTAGACATTTTTCAAGGGCTTCTTGTCTATCAGCAGAGGGTTACTAAGCCTGAATGACTAGCTTATAATGTCACAAAAATACTTAAAGCATGGATTAGGGGTCGGTGACCCGAGCTCCGCCATCAAATATTTTCCAAATTTTTGAGAAGGATTTTTGCTTTGAGAGAAAGAAATAATTCTTTCGCGACTCGATGTGCCATTTTAACCTAATGCATACGGAAAGAGATTTGAGCTCCATGAGTGTTGTAATTAACAGCAATTTGAAATTGATAGCAAAGTGTTGTAACTTGAAGTTGTATATTTTTAGAGAAGGGGTTTCCCTGAAGAACCACCACCACTCAGCTAAGAGTGGAGGTGTTAATAGAGTATGAGAGACATTTTGTTTTAGCCAACCGTTTGATTTATAACGTCCTCCCACCCTTGATTCCACCTGACATGCATAGGTGGATAAAATTTCTAACAATGACTTAGCCGTGGAGCTAAGATCCACACACGATTGATATGATTGAGTGTGGGACCATGCTACATCAAGACATTATTAAGAAAGAATTGGGATTTATGAAAAAAAAGCACGCTTATCATGCCAAGTGATACGAAATGGTATAGGGGAATGATAAGATTGTACAAAATTAGGCATGACCTCAGCTAGTATGGAATAAATTCTGTCAAAATAAAACATTCTTGAGATGACGACATGGATCTATCGATCCATTTAAGAACATGATCCAAACCTCCTCAAAGGTTGGACAAGGTGAGCCAAGATTCAAAAGTGGGAGAGTGAGAAGAATTAGGGTCATAAAACCCAACCATATTCCGTATTAAAAACCACGCCTCCATTTCACTAGATATAAATATCATCAACATGTGGCCGCATTTATCGGTGGGTGACTCAACCATATTAAAATTGTAACTTATGACCCGATAAGCATCAGAAATTGTTTAAGCTATTCATTTCTAAAGATCAGACCTTTCGGTAGCATTTTTCGAGGTGTATCTATTAATGAGGCCAAAAGGGAGGCCGTCAACATTATATAGGACATATATGGCACCGTTTTTGGGGTCATTGCCATGGTTAATCAACAAGAGCTGAAATTTGGGAGCTAAAATGGAAAATAAACACCAACACCTTGCTTCATGATTACTGCAGAAGGCCAAGATGTTAGGCTAGATGGATTTACAAAGGACATGTAAGTGAAAACCTATAATTTTCACCTCATGCAAAAAGAAAAATAAATAAATTGGTAAATATTTGCGGAGTTTCATGAACAACATACTAGCGACAGAGTCTGTTAGACCCTAAACATTCCAAGATAAAAAAATTCACGGAAGACATTAGTAAACATCCAAGCCTTTAACATCCTAACCATCAAGGGCGTCAAACCATTTTCTCAGGAATTGAGTAGTGCTATGCTAAAAAAGTTCTAATGATTTCTCTTTTCCTTGTCATATGCGATATTATATTCCTCTTCTATTGATTCCAAACTACACATCGGGTTATGATCTTGAGAGATGCAAAAAGGACTTTGGGACCTCTTCCTTGGCCCCTGTGAGATGTTTGTTAAAATCAACGATGAAGGTTACGGAATTTTGACATTATAAAAATAATTTATCTGGTCCATGAGAACCGAGGCCACCTTAGCCATGTTGGATTATTTTGGTAACTGGAAAGATGAGTTGGTAGCATGAGTTGGTTCTTTAGGAGCAACAGTTGGCTCCTTAACTTACGAGGTATTAGGTTGTTCTTTAATATTTGGTTCATGTTGACCATTTGAACTGGAGGCATTGGATTGCTGATTTTTATTCTTATTTTTCTAGCCCCCACTATTTTCTAACCTTGCTCCTATAGGTATTTGTTTGATTTAGAAGCTTCTTTAGCAACTACGAAATTGTGAGGAACATAAAGAGGATAGTCCTTGATCTTATGTTCATAGGCCTAGTAGCAGAAGAAAGTGTTAGGAAAGTTGATATAAAGAATACAATGGGAGTAACACCTGTCTCCCATCTAGATTACCAAAAAATATTTCAGGTCTTGAGAAATATGTACCTCAATACAGACATGCATATGTGGACGAGTATGGTAAAACTGCTCTAGTTCGAGGAAGACCACCCTCACAATGGAAGAAGCAATCTAATGCACAAAATGAACATAAGGAAAAGGTAGGCTAGGAAATTTTACCATTACATGTAATTTAAGTGCAACATACTCATTGACCACAAAGTCTTTGATCCATGGATACAAGACCAACAAAGAGTTGCGAACATACTAGGTGGTGTATTGGGCCAAAATGTTGGGGGAATTGGGTATATCATAAAAGAAAGAAAGGAAGAATCCTTTAGTCATATTTTGGATGTTATCGATCCGGACCCCATGAGGAGTCCAGACCGTATTAACCAAGGAGTTGAGCATGCTTTTAGAGGGGATGCGACCCAAAAAATACCTAATGAGACAAAATTATTCCAACCATTGACAGGAAGAATTAAACTCAATAATAGGTAAAACAACATTAGGAGGATAATTATTACCTTGTGGAAGACCTTCGGGATGAACTTATGAGGATCTTTCGAAGGTGACGCAATTGATTAGAGCTCCACTATCTCCAACCACAGTTGTAATAAACAATCTTGAAGAGGGAGAAGTCATTATATAGGGGTGTCCAACAGGTGAGAAACCTTAGTTAAAACAATGGTATTAATATTCGAGAGAGCCTAAAAATCCAACAGAATAACAAGTTTGCAAGGAAGAAACCCTAGTAGAGACGACTCCCAAACTAATAAAATTTTTTAGATATGAGAGTATTTATGTAATGCTACCAATTCCAAGTTGTTTTCCTAGAATGTTTTTCATTAGTCTTAGCCTTGGTCATACTCAAGGGGCTAAATACTTTAGAGGCTATTGGGTACTCCACCTTGCTTATTTGTTATATTCTTGTGTTACCATGGATGTTAAGTGACTTAGTGGGGGGAAACATTATGTTTTAAAATTAGGTGGGTGATTAATAACACTTTAAAGTTATATTATTTTTTTGGGAAACTTATGTCCCTATGACGACTTGGGGGAGAAAATAAACTTAAGTTACTTTATTTTTTAAAGGCCGACTTAGGTTTCTTAGGCCACAATTTTTGGGTAAAATTATAAAAGGAGACTGGGAGGAGAAAAATAGATTATTATTGCATACAAACTCATTATTTCCTTTGATCAACTGTTGTCTACTTTTTCTATCTTGTGGAGTAAAATCCCATAGGAACCCTAGGTTCGGTGGTGAGATATCCATTCCTAGCTAGCATCGAATTATTGAGTGGTGTAAGATCCACCCTTGCTTATCAATTTGGAACTAATTCTTTTCTTATTTTCATAGATTAATTTTAGGTTTTTTAGACAAGGGTTCTAGTGAAATTTTGGGATTTTTTGGTGGAGAAAAATCAATGGTTTCCAGATCTATTTTGTCGTAGGGATTAGGGTAATTTTGGCACCACTTCTGAAGAAATTTTGGAAGGTTTTTGGTCTCTTTCCAAGTGGAGTGACCCATTTTGGGATTTTACAATGCGTTTTAGAGGGTTTTCAGTGTGATTTTTCGAGGAATGGGAATAAGGTTTTTATTCATATTATTTAAAGATATTATTTACAAATTTTCAAAATATTATCATATGTATTTGAGAAGATATGAATTTTTAAGGTTTTCTAGTTGTCTAGGGTTTTCGTAATTTTACTGGTAGTGTTATATTATCCAAAAATATCAATAACATTATTCTAGGGTTCTTTATTATCATAGAAATATTATTGTAAAATTTCATATGTTTTGGCCATATATTTTGAGAAAAATAAATAAAAATAGTTCATTGCCCTAATTTGAGTATTTAAGGCCAAAATCAAATATTCTATTTGTTTAATTTATCTTTAATTTGTGTGTTTCGAGTGATATCCCACATCAGATATTTCAGTGTTATTAGAGTGTTTTTTTCTATATCCCGTTGGGTTGAAAATATGAGTGACAAAGTGAAGAATGTGAAGTGGATTTGATGAAGCAATGAGGAAACCACTAATATTTATTTGAGACAACTCACTTTGAGAGATTGGCAAAAGGCATGATTGATAATCATAAAGAAAGGGGAGAATCTAGTAACTAGGGACACATGGTTCAAAGGGGGAAAATTAAAATTCAGCTAACTGTCTCCTCACTCTACTACCAAGCCTTCAGGACTCCATGAACCTTCCTTTTTGAAGGATCCAGAATTTTCACCGGTAAGCCAGCCATCAGCTGATTTGGATGAGGATTCTTGTTCAAAAATTTACCAATTATTGAGTGAGGGATTCAGGGATAATATGCCTTTCATAAAGTATTACACAATGAGGATTTTTCATAAACCCAAGAGGGATCAATAGCTACGAGATACCTAAGTTAAAGAGGAGATTTGGAAAAAAATTCATTCCACACTTCGATGGTTTTAAGAAGTGTACCACATAGTCCTAGATTCAAATGTTGAAGACCTACTTTGACTTGAATCCTATCCACGAGGGGGATGCAATTAAAATTTCCATCGTAAATCTTGAGGGAAAGGCACATGACTGGTGGCATCATGGGCTAATTACACAAGGGCACATACATATTGATACTTATGCATAATTCACACAGAGGATGATGAGAAAATTTGACAGGAGGGACACTGACAGGTATTGTAGAGAGTTGACTCACTTATGACAGACATCTTCTTTAGATCAGTAAATTGCAGATTTTTAGAGATTATCAGTCATAGTTCTGATGTTTCGAAGATGAGGTTGACCTCACTTTTCACAACATGTTTGATGAATTCTCTAGCTATATTTGTGAAGGCATTTGAGCATTATTCCATACATGAGGCTATTAGGAGAGAACGTGATTTGGAGTTAGACACTCAAAGTCGAGGTTTCCACCTTCAATTCAGCAAATGGAATCTCCATCTAGATCAGATGAACTTCAGCAGAAGGATCCTCTATAGAGGTAGGAGGTGGGAAAGAAGACGGTCATTTCTAAAGAGCTTAGGGAAGAGTTGAGGTGAAATAAACTATGTTTCAATTTCTGCACCCTTGGGCTCAAGTGCATGATTTCAAAGGGAAAGGGAGGGCTCAATTCATTTAGATCTTCGAGGAGAGTGAGGTTTATAGAGGTGAGGAGTTAGAGAGATGATGGAGATGGATTTATATGGGATAGTGCTGATATGGAGCAGGAGGAGGAGAATTTCCTTTAGAGATTATAGCCACATTGTCTAGTACTCTGATGTATAAGGCATTCAATTAGAGGAGCTATACAGTTCAACGACTTTTGGTACTCATTTATAGTGGGGATAGTCAAAAATTTATATATGCATCGTTGTTTGAGAGATGAGGTTTGCAGACAAAGGACTTTGAGGGATTCAAAATTATAGCTAATTGGGACCATATGAGATGCACATGTAGAGTTCCATAGTTGAGCTTCACCATGGATAACTACATAGTTACTGATGATTTCCATGTTGTTTGTATGGGAGTGACCAACACAAGATTGGGAGTGTAGTGGCTTCACTCTCTTGGTGATTTTTGGACTAACTTTCAGACAATGGAGCTGAAATTTATGTCTGAGGGAAGGAATGTGATCTTGAGGGGATTATATATAGGAGCACATAGAGTGCTTGGAAATGAGGGAATGGAGAGGAATTTTTTGCATGATGAGGTTTTTTTACTATGGGCTGATGTGGAGTCATATGGATGTGGGTGTGACCAGTAGTTGTGCATGTAAGATAGTTACAAAGATTGGTGTCACGAGTTCAGATCATCTAAATTTATCATTATGTTAATAATCTGAGGTTTTGGTAGACTGGAGATCTCATTTTCTTGTTGAGTACTCCAAGAACCAACAAACTTGTGAGATTAAAGATGGTTGTGTGTTGGATGAAAAATATAGTTTAGGGGATGAGATGATCTTCTATTCGGGCATATTTTACCTTGTCTCAGATTCATGGTTGAGGATGGAGATATTGCGACATATGCATTGTTCTTCCATAATTGGACACTTGAGCTTTGATGAGAACTAAAAATCCATATCAAAGAGGTTCAGATGGCATGGGTTAAGGGAGGATATCCTAAACTTTATAAAGGGATGTATGGTTTATCATCATTACAAATCAAAGCTTACATGTTCATCATTTTCTAACTCGACAGGGGATAACTCTCCTATATATTTTACTGCTTCTAGGCGTGGTTGGAATTTCACCCATGTGATAGTCATTGGTCGGACGAGTTGACTCGAGTTACCTAGTTATGCTTTGAAGGTTCATCACAGGAGGTGAACTATGTAGAGTTAACATTATCAAGTGACAATTTACTAGAGTCTTGAGATTTTTCCCCAATAGGAAAAATTGAGATACATTATGGGAATCCTTACTCTCATACGAGTGTGGGTCATGTGGGAGAGTTATCACAATTTTTTCATATACAAATTATTTCACAAGTTGATTAGAGAAGTAGTGAGTGGTCATATGATGTTGGTATCATATTGGTAGTCCTGATGTCAGTATCAATGGAGAGTTGTTTTGGGCATCATTCTACTTCACAGACAACATTGTTCCTTATAGAACATGGAGGTCATGATGACTACATGGGGTTGCATGGATTATTTAGATCACACCGATATTTTGTTGACTGTAGGGTGAGGTGGAGAAACTTAATTTGTGGTATTCATATTTGGTAGCATGAAAAGATAATGCTTGGGGTCAAACATTTCTCAGGAGGGGAGGATTTTAATGTCCCCAATTCTGAGAAGTTGGCCTAAGAGGTTTTTCATTACTCTTAGCCTTGGTAATACCTAAGGGGCTAAAGACTTTAGAGGCTATTGGGTATTCCACCTTGCTTATTTTTAATATTCTTGCATTGAAATGGGTGTTAAGTGACTTGGTGGGGTTAAAATTTTATGTTTCGACATCAGGAGAGTGACTAATAACACTTTAATGTTATATTATTTCTGGGGGGTCACTTATGTCCCTATGGTGACTTGGGGGATGAAAACAACTTAAGTTGATTTATTTTTTAAAGGTCAACTTAGGTTTCTTGGGTCACAAATTTTGGGGAAAATTATAAAAGGAGATTGGGAGGAGAAAACGTTATTATTATTGCATACACACTTATGATTTCCTTTGAGCAACTGCTATTTTATTTTTCTAGCTTATGGATTAAAATCCCACAAGAACCCTAGCTTTGGTGGTGAGAGTTCTATTCCTAGATAGCCGGGCATTCTTGAGTGGTGGAAGATCCACCCTAGCTTGTAAATTTGGAAGTAATTCAAGGCTGATTTTCAGAGATTAAGTTAATGGTTTTGAGTCTGCTATTTCAAGGACTAGCAATTGGGTTTTCATTCATATTATTTATAGATTTTATTTCCAAAATTTTAGAATCTACCCATATATATTTGAGAAGATATGAATTTTTAAGGTTTTCTAAATGTCTAGGGTTTTTCTGTGATTTTCTGGTAGTCTTATATGATCTAAAAAATTCCAAATATATTGTCTTAGGGTTATTTATTATCATAGCAATATTCCTACAAATTTTCATATGTTTTGGAAAAATATTTTTAGAAAAATAAATAAAATACGATTATTTACCCTAGCTGAGTATTTATGGCAAAAATCGATCTTCTATTTGTTGTAGTTTATTTTTAATTTATGTGTTTTTGAGTGATATCCCATAGAATATATTTCAATTTAATATCCAAAATTCCAGTCATGACGTTGTTTTAGCTACCAAATTAAACATCATCCAATTCATGACCTTAAAGCCATAGAAAAACAATATACATCGGTAATTTCTCTCGTTTATGATTATCCATGCATCGACTTACTTGTTTCAAATACTCTAACTTGAAACTTAAATGGTGCCTAAAAATTCTACAAGAAGTTGAAATTAGACACAATTATTCATGTTAGCAAAGTATTGTTCGACCAGTCCTTAATCTCTACAAAAGTTTTCCTCTACATCTTACAAAACATGCATTTTCTCCTTCATTCATTACCCACAAATGTTTTGTCATTTTTAAAGGCATAGGTATCACATTTTCCCCTTTTCACTTCCCCCCCTTCCACTTCTTCACCCTTGAACCCCTTCTTCTTCTCCCCTTTTCCTCTCCCTTTACTTATCCCTCACAAATTTAACATCTTTGATAGATCCCCTTCGACATTTCCATCATACATTTCACGTACAATTGCTTTAGTTTTATATTTTATTTTTCAACGCATCATCTAACATAACCATAAATTGTAGGAAAACATTTGAAGTTTATAAAAAATATGTACAATGTGATGGAATTGGAAACACGATATGTTTGACTAAATTTGTCACTATATCTTTGAATTAATCAATCACATAGAATACGATTAAAATTTGACTCAAATATTAACTCTAATAATGAATACACACTTGAATTAAATTGTAAATTCATTATCAACACTAAATATAGATTCATTTGTGACTTTGAATATGACTATAATTGCAACACTAGTTTATATATACAAGTAATTTTTTATATTTCATTTTTCATTTTTTTAAATTTTAATTATATAATCATGATATTAATACAAATTTTAATACTATAGATTACAAAAATAATATTATGATAAGCTAGAAATTGATTACACATAATATTCATAAGAAAAGCGGTTGCATCCTTATTTTTGTTCTTATTTTATAATGTGATCATGTAATTTGTTACTTTAATTTGGCTTAATCATTTTTATTTCCCGTGTATTTTGTCATATTTGGACTTGAGGCATGTTATTCTGATACCACCTTCCTTTTGTGAGTATATGTACTATTGTATTATTAGTAATATAAGAGTCATTTCCTTAGAAAAATAAATAATAGTGATAACAATAATAAATAAAACAATGTAATAGTAAATTGAGTGTATTAAAAACATTACAATAAACTATAATTATTTTAATTATATTTATTAAAAGTAGTTAAATAGTCAAGATAACTTATTTAACCCCGTATAATTAGCGAGAATATTACAAATAACATGTTATAATATCATGATTTACCCCACACATTACATCCTACATATTGAACATCTACATTACCCACCATCACTAATCCCAACACTTATGCATATCATCACTTTAAACTAATGTGTAACTAAGAACTCCTTAACTATCTCCATTAGATAAAGAATTGCTAAATAACCACAATAATCATTACCCTCACATTGATAGTTTGATTTTTCCTCCACAAAATGTGAAGGAAAACATCACTTTTACTATTTTAACTACCCTTGACAATGATAAAAATAAAAGATATTTACATAGTCACGGGTGACCAAATAATAGATAGTCCCACAAAACGCCACAAAGGATACATCAACATGTTCATAGAACAACTAGAGAGCACATTAAACAAAAATGTCAACACCACCAACATCAAGCACATGCCGCTTCACCAAGAGGAGGGTAGGATAATCCCGAGGAGGGATGAAAGCTCCAATGTGAGGCTTCGCTAAAGGAGGATCCACCTGCCAACCATTGTGATCATGATACTACATTTGTGACGGAACCATAATTCCCCAACAAGCGGGAGGAGATTCTACAATGGTCTGCATGGATGGCAGTGGAGCACCCCATTGCAGAGAGATGGAAACTCCTTTCCCCGGTCGTAGCCTCCAGCCAGATCTAAAGGATGACAGGAGTGAAGAGAGTTCTCAAGGAGAGGAAGAACAATGGCTACTTGAGTAGATCCTCTGATGTGGTCCAACAGGTGGCATCCATCATGGTAGTGAAGGCTGAGGTGGTAGTAATTGAGGTTCTTGAAAGGAACCCAAATTATAGTGATTAAAAGCTCTTACAAATGAGAAAACTCCAGCGAAACCTTGAAAACTTAATTTTGACTCTATGTGCCCACGATAGGAAGAATAATCACCTTGTTATTAGTGGAAAAGAAAGTAATAAACTAATCATGCTTGAAAATTAAATCATTGTGAGGTTTCCAGATTTGAAACAAAATACAAGATTGAAATAAATGCCAAAGTTTATCAATGTAATGAGGTGAAGGAATGAAGTAACCAAATAAGGACATTCACCAAGGGAAGAAATCAGGGTTATAAGGAAGAAAAAAAGAATGGATACACCTCTAGATTATCTAAGAGCAGTGATAATACCAAAAGATGTGTTTAAATGACTAAGGGCGAGAGAAAAAAGGACAATTAGGATTAGAGATGCCAATATGACTAAGCCTTTCGATTACAAGAAAACCTTGGAAAACAAGACACCCGAGAAAGTGGTTAACTTTAGGCTCAAGAACAGAGTTCCAGGTATGGGAAAGTTGCCGAAGCCAAGTGGAATTTGCAGAGTGTGACCTCCACCGAGCATTAAGCTTATACATGCCATGTTAAATCAGGCTCAATAATTGATAAATGGTTTGAGTGTTGTATCAGAGGAAGGTTATTTCCTAATTCCACCTCTAGTCATGCCACCAAGTTGTAGGATATTGAAGCCCAAATATATGGAGAATAACATTGGGCAAGAGCTCTTGAATTTTACGAGATAGATGAAAGGTCCGAATTGGAAAAAATGTATTTCTTCTTGAGTTCGACTAACAAATTCATCTATATGGCTCACTAAATTCGGATGGTATGAATTCCCTTGTGGAAGAGTTGAATCGATTTAATGCTCATAATTTGCTAAAATTAATAATTGCTTGCTAGGAAATTCTTCTTTCTTTACACATGAAAATGCATATGATCTTCTCTATTTTGTCTAGTTGTGAAGGCATGCAAAATATCATCTCCTATGTGTAGGAAAAAGGATGCAACCTTTAGAAAAATGTTGATGATAAAATTGAAGTGTTGACCACCTTGATTTGTTTGAAATTTTGGATGTTGCCGCCTTTGTGGACTAGGAAATTTGCATGTGTTTTTGATAAAAGGGGACCACCCTTGGTCATTGGCATGCATAGTTTATAATTCACCTTTTCGGTGATCATGGCACATAATGTGTTTTGATTTTTTTCATTGGTATTATAGTTTCATAATTTTGAAAAAGTCCCATGTAATGATTAATTGAGGGTCCATGTGGGCTGGCCCCCCCTCTATGATGACTCACCCTTTTGCGAACTTTAGCCTGTGGTAACACAACCTTGGGCGGTTTGGCTTGGATTTTGTGAAGTGTTTGGGGCCTTTGATCTTTGTACTGGCATGCATGATGCCGTCGATTCTCCATCTGCAGTTAGGGTTTCGAACCCCGTCATTAATTATGGTTAGTGGCATTTAATTGGGGCTTATCACTTCAGAACTTGTGTGGACCAATCACCGTTCGATCTTCCACTTGGCATTTGGTGATTGGTTGATCCTTAACCATGGGTTAGGGTTTTGAAACCCTAGTTCGATGGAAGGTTTATACACTTGGGCTTCGCACTTGGTCATTTCATTTGGTTTTTCATTTTGTGGGCGAAGCCCTGGCAAATTTTTTCCTCACCCTACATTTTTGATGAAATCATGGAGATCTTGGAGGTCTTTGAGCCTGTATTTTTGTTTTGGAGACCTTCGACGCCATTCGATTACGAATGGGTGTGCATTTTTTAGGAGCTCGAAGGTATTCTTTTAAATTTTGTTTCCTGTAGCTTGACTTGTAGATTGGATTTTCTCTTCTGAGTATGATCTAAAGATCATTTAATCTATTTACTTGTTATTTATCCTTTGTGGACCATTCGAATGACTGCCTTGCTTCTAGTTTTCTGTCTGGTTTTTCGATTCAGTTGCTAATGAACTCAAATACGAGCTAGGCGAGGGAAGTACCACCATCGTTTTGCTTGTTTGTTTTATTTTCGTCCTCGGGCACGGTGAGTTCCAACACTATTTTCTATTTTCCTTTCGAGCTCGAGTTTTAGCTCTGCAACTCTAAAACATGGAAATACCAATCATAATCTTCGCAAATACTTTGCATGTGAAGTCTCTCTTCTGCTTCTGTAGTGAACTTTCAAACTCGATTTATTAAGGCTCCTTTCTCAGTGCATCGAGTTCGATATTTATAGATATGGCTCATTATTTGGAAGTGTTAATTGTTTTTCTGTTTCTCATTTTATACTCAAACTCATCATGTTCTTTGTTTGATAGATACATACCAGTAGTTTTTCATTTACTCCTCCATTTTGTAGATGCATAGTTTGTAAATTCTTTCTCTTCATGCAATGAGAAAAAGCTGTAACCCTTGATTATTTGCAAGTGTAAAAGAAGTGTAAAGGACTTTGACCGCCTTTTGTAGATCAACCATTTTATTTCAATTTTGACTACAAAATTTCCTTTGGTACTTGTCAAATTATGTATTGGGAATGCACTCCATCCTTCCTGTAGATGCATATTTGTAATTTATGACTCGTTCCTTCATTCTGTAGAGGCAAAAATGCTTATTTTTGAGTAATTTCTCACTGTAGATGCATGCTTGACTTGTTGAACTCATTCTAGAAAGCATGCTTTGATTGAATAATTCCTGAGATTTTTAGTTTATTTCTTCGATTGGAAGATGAATACCATATTGTATATTCTATAGCTTTGAAAGTTCACTTGGAATAATGACTTTATGGAAATAGTATATTATTTCTTTGTTGGAAACATGATAGCATTCCATTATGTATGATGAAATAGATGCTCCTTTTACGGAAAATGAAGAAAATACCTATTTTCCTTTTCTATAATAACTTTTCCTTTTTAGAAGTCATGGTAGCATATGCATTTCGAATTTTGAATTAAAATATCATTTCTATTTTTCTAGAAAATTCCATTTTGTAAGGGGAAACTCTGGCAAAATTTTCCAGAATCCTTCTCTCTCCAAATTCTTATGATTTAACCATTCTAAAAAGATATAAACATCTCTCTTGCTTGTCTAATTACTTGAATGAGCTGTCCATGCTGGCTTTACTTGATTCATTGCAAATTCTGAAAATTGTGAAGTAGTTGCCCTTTGATTCACATTTGAATTTGGAAATTAAAAAGAACTTTTGATAGTTGTAGCATGCTGAAAATATGGAATACCTGTATGTTTCATTTGGTCATGATATCAACTTAGAAGTGATGAAACATGTACTTTTCTTGACTATTTTTATTCCCTTTGAAGCTCAGATAGTTTAAAAAGCATGTAGTAGCTTAAAAAACATGTATTTCAATTTTTTTAAATCAAAATTCAATTTTACAAGGGGAGACTCTAGCAAAAATTTTCAGAATCCTCTTTTCTCTATCCCTTTTTAGATTTCCAATCTTGATTTGCAAAGTATGTCTTTCTTGACCCATTCTGATGCTTGATGCTTCCTACAAATCATTTGAAACTGATGCTTATTCCCTTTTATTCACTACTTTCCTCTTAAGCAGATAAAGTGATTTCATTCAATGTTGCAACCTATTCCTGCGAAATTCAGAAATAAGTTAGAAATAAATAGGATTTTTGGCCTCTCTTGTATCCATGTGGTTTATTTCTTCTTCTTTCCTTCTTCTGCAAGTGTTCTCCAACTTCCTTCATGTGCTATTTTCCACATCCTTTTCTTTTACAAGCTACTCTAGCTTCCGCCTTTTCTAACACAATCTTTAGCTTCTTTGATTTTCTCTTACCATTCATTTCACTTAATGCACTCTACTTTTTCCTTTACTTTGCTAGCCTATTTGTATCTCTTTCTCATCTTGTGTCATGCATTTCTATATTTCTTTCCTTCAAGTACCATTAGATACATTGAATTTAGAATATGTATTTTCTTTAGAACATGAATATTGGAATAACATTGTACCCTGATCTCAAAATTTGATAGATACTGCTCTTGCCTTGTAGCTAAAATAAAATGGAGATGGAAGAGTTGAGATGGAGATGGAGATGATGAGGAGCGGGAATAGAAGATAGATAGGAAATGATGGGTTCCTTTTTACTCCTCTACTCTTGTTCTTTAGCACATGCAGTATTCTCATTTCCATGTATATGATGAGGCACTTAGTCATATCCCACGGCTTGTGTGGGAAAACTTATGATCTCTTATGAATAAAGCATTAAATTGAAATAATTAGTTGATTATCTCTTTCTACATTCAGTTTTCCTTTGATTGTACAATGATGTAGGAAACTCAATATCTCAATAAAATGAATTAACATAAGGGATAATATTAAAGTGAATTCCTGTAACATCCACTGGATAACCATTGAATGAGATGTGCCTCCTTGTATGTTGTTTGACTATCTTAGCCTATGCCTTTCAACTTGACTCCTTCCTGCTACTTACATTTAGAAATTATTGTCACCATTTTTTTGTCAGTATTTTCTTGACGTAAGTAGTAGGAAAGGAGTCAATTGTAATCATTTATGACAGTGTAGATGGATGCAATCTCATTAATCACAAACAACTTAATGAACACAGGACAATAAATCTAATAGGCACCAAGATAATAACCGTGAATCTGATTACTTGAAAACTACCACTATGTCTACTTGTTCCAAAACTATACACCTCACATACTCTACAATCTGGTGTCTTCATCAAGATAACACAGCTGTCCTTCGGGGCTTGTGTTCTTTTGCTGAGGATATTCATGAAATTGCAGACTATGTGATTTGTTACATTTTGTAACAGCACACATAGCTGCAGATTTCACTTAATCTCTTTCACAAATCAATAGTAACAAAATAATCTTATGTAAATTCCCTTAGCTTAGGTATACTTCACCAAGGCTATCCATCGTAAAAAGTTTTGAATTGCCCATTTTTGCACAAGTGCAAAAAATGTCAACACTATCATTAGGGCATAAATATTAATAATACCAAAAGAAAGGTCATTAATACTCATAATCACCCACACATCCTTATTACTGGGGTCCTGGCCCAAGGTAGTGATTAATATCGAAACTCTCGGCATGATGGAAACATTAGCACAAGCTCTGCCTTCAATATGCTACATGTGAAAATACATAAAATATGGTGCAATACAGGTTAGAGTGTTCTAAGGAAAAAAATGACGAATTCCTGTAAACAAATCATATCTAAAATGCTAATTAATTAGCAAGATAAATGAACAGAGAATTTTTGTTAGGGATTTTTCAAACCTCGAACATTCCAATACATGATACTAATGAAATATTTGACATATTGAATTACCCCTACCCATCAAGAATTTTAAATACATCACTTTTCTCACACATGAAATACAAATAAAATTCCCGACTCAACATTACACTGTTCATACTTCTGTGACCTTGTTGCTAAGCGTTGAACGTTGTTATGCTTCTTTTTATCTTTGTTGGCTTCTCCCTTGTCGTAGGAAATATTCAGCATTCTCCCTCTTCATCATGTCTGCTTATGTCATGTCGTTATTTTCTGTTGTTGGCCCTTGCAATGTCCTTTATGATATTTTTATTAAGGGAAAATTGTGTCCTCAGATCGTCAAGCTTGACTGTCCGTCATTATTATTATGAATTATAAATACTTTTTTGTTTAAGTCCTAAAATTAAAATAATAATAATAATAATAAAATAAAATAAAATAATGATAAAAATGATATTATTAAGCGAATGGTCGATTAGAAATTACATATATCTTATTATTATCGCCATTTGTAATCGATATGAATATTAATTACCTCTATGTCGTTTTGTTGTATCATTCTATTCACTCCCATAGACCAAACCTCGTTCCACGATGGAGAAGGGAATTACCTCGTCGTGGTGCCATGTTCGGTCCTTGATCCATGTTCGCTTTCGAACATCAACCTCTAGTTTCCTCCCCCTTGGTCGTGTAGTCCTGTTTTCTTGTCGTTTCAATCGTTTAAATTAAAGGAAACTATAATGTTGCTTCCTCCAGCATGTCAGTCGTATGCAATTTAACCTTTTGGTCGGTATAGGATCAATTAGATTAATTGGATTTCTTTTCTTTCTATCTTGTGAGTGTGTAAGGAGGTAGTCCATGCAAGCTTTGATGGGGTTGTTATTTTTTTTAATGCTCAAGTTAATGTTTCCAACTACCACCTATCATTTTCCACTTCACCACTTTGGCGGTGAAATGTCCCTTATGTGTGGTTCCAACAAAAAGATATTTTCCTTGTATGGTTATTAGCTAGCAATTGGTGGAATAATTATGGTATTCCATTCATTCTTTCAATGTGTATTGATGGGTTTTTTTCTTGTTGGCATGTCCCTTTGTTCTGGTGGGATAAATTTGGGGAAGGTACATTTTTTTTTCTTTTTTTCCTTTCTGTGTGGGTGGCGCAGGTTGGACACCTGTTGGGTTGCATACGGTGAATGGGGGACCAGTTTATTCAAACAAACTTTTGTGCCTGTCCTACAATTATAGAAACACATTGAGATTGCATCTCTTTGAAACATTTTGTCAAATAGTTACATGCCTTGTGGGTGGTTCCACACCTTGTGAAAATATTATCCCCATATTTCTTCGATAGATATCCGTGTTCCGCTCTAAAAAGGGTTGGGAGGACATTGACAAGGTTGTGGAGTCTGGTTGTACTCTTGGTAATCACGTTTTAATGGAAGCTTCATAGGATTTTGCAGTAAACCCATTTTGTGTAAATATTTCTTTCATTCCAGTCTTTGAGACCACTTCTTTTCGGACATTTCATCTCACTATTTTATAGCTCTTGCCCTAGCTTTGAATCACTACTTGTGCCAAACGTGGAAGCCTGTAGTGGTGTTTTGGATGCCCTACAAGCTCATGGTTGCATCATGGATGCTTATTGCAAGCATGTTAAACATAAACTATGCAATTTTCTACTAGCATTTCTATAATCTCATGAAATTTATGTTCTCTTCTTAAATGGCGTCTAGGAGTGGTTTGGTTTGTGGCTAGTTATTGTTTTCTTACGTGAAAAATTCAAAAGGAAACATTTTCTCGGTTGTCTTTGGCTGAAAATATTGAAGTTTTTATGAAGGAAGTAAAAGGAAAAAGTCATTGATATCTCCATATCAAGCATGGTTTAATTTTCTCTCATTATGGTTATTTCATTTCCCAGATAATTTGGGTATTTTCCTTGAGTAAATCCTTTAAGGGATGATCACTTATTTGTTAGATTTATTTAATGATTTAAAGACCTCTGAGTTTTAGTGGTAATATGTTGCAAATAAAACATAAAAAAAACATTCCTTTAAAATCGACTACGTGGGTTTGAATCTTGCATGAAATATTCTATATTTTTTGGGAGTTTTGGGTAAATGCCGAAATTGTGGATTCAATGTAAAATTTTGGTACTTGCTCGATATGGATTTCTGTGTGGTTTTGATTGCTAAATAATGTTTTCCTCTTTTATAAGCTGCGACATTTGAGTTGTCATTAGTGGTTAAAGGAGTGTTTGAGTCGAGCCCTTCCACCTTTAGTTACAGGAATGAGGTGCCTAAAAATAATATTTTATGGTAGAAAGTCTTTGATGTTAAATTATACTTGAATTCCCTTTTTAATTTTGAACCCTATGATTCAACTTGCCTTCCCATGAGAAGACTAGTACAACTGATACAGAGCGTTTTATTCATTGTTCTTCTATTAGATGATTGAGACTTGTTTGATAAGAGGTATTAATGATCTCCTTTTTTTTAACTCAATCCAAGTTGATGTCCTGAAGATGTTTATTTCATAAGTAAAAGCTTTATCAAAAATTTGGAAACATGTGGAGGACAATTTAGTCTTATTGATGAAGTTGTATAAATATGTTCTCCTTAAGTATTGTTCTAACAGAACTTGAATACTATCTGTTTGCATGGATGTGTTATACATATCCGATGTTGTGTGATTAATTTTCATGCACACGTGCACACACACACATATAAAGAGGAAAAGTGGAAAATAAATATAGTGATAGTTAACATATTACCTGTTCTAATACAGACTCAATAAGAAGTGATTCAAATACCTTTCTCTCTCTCTTTGGAAAAATTTAAGGTCGGTATTTATTATTGCTTGTACAGAGTGACTATACCTTAAGGTTATTGTTAGGAGTTCTGTTAATTAGTGGAAAATATAAGAAAATTGGATTACCGCTTTGTTGAGTGACCTTAATGGATTATAGGAATTCTAAGAATAGTTTAGTGTTTCTTGGTCAATGTTGTTACTTTTTTATACCTAGTCATGGTTCCTAGAATTGTTTTGTCTCTTGGGTTCGTATGCCATGTCGAATACCAATGATGTAACTATGTATAGTTTTTTTAAAAGGAGTAATGGTAAGCTTTTCTCATGAGGTAAAAATGTTTTGTTGTGAACCCTTCTTCGATATAAGTAACAATGTAATTTTTTAAAACATTTTAAGAAGGGTAGGTAATCCTTTTAAAATTTCTTTATGAGTGAATTAATATAGATGTGACCTACTTGATAAAAATCAATTATATAAGTGATCAAAGAGGGAATTATCCTTGTAAAAAGTAAAATTATATACCTTGTTATTCCTAGCTAAACTAATGAACATTATCTCTTTGGGTGAATTCTTAAATGATCATGAGGTGAAATCAATGGGGAGATTTTAAAAGATAATAAGATTTACTAAGTAGGAGGAAATAGTTTAGAAACCATGCAATCTATCTCGATTCATTTGTAAGGTAAATTGTCTTCTTTTGTAAAACTCATCCAGTGAAGCCTAAGTGAAACCTTTAATCATTCTGGATAAATTCTCAAGCTTCAATAAAATCCTAGTTGATAAGTGGTTTTTGCTTTGAAATAGAGCATTCCTTTATTGATATTGTTAAATGTTATCTTATTGTTGTAATGGGCGGTCTTAGCATGCTCGGTTCTCGCGAACTAACTAAAGTTAATACTTGTGTAGATGGCTTCTGCGTGTTGATCTAGGAAATTTTTGTGAAGGTTTCATTGGGTTGATTTATGAAGTTTCTCATTCAAATGTCAAATGTGTTGTGAATCTTGTAGTGGTGCTTTTAAAGGAGTTTAGAAGGCCTCTTGCCTTGGATTATCGATAATTGTGAAATAAAGTTGTCTTTTCCTTTTGTAGTGAAACTTGTAATTTGTGAGGAAAGGAACTAAATCACCCCCTTGTTCGTGTACTCTCCTTATGATATTATTTCAGTCATAACAATCTTGTAACATGCCGTGACCAAATTTTTATCTTTTTGTTCTCACTAAAGTTATTTTGAATCTTGTGATACCTTTGGTTTGTGTGCCATGTTGAATAGAAATGTTATAACCATGTTTAGCCCTCTCGTTTAACAATGGTTGTTTCTTCTCTCATTTAATGAAACTTTCATGTTTAATAACACCCCCTCCCCCTATGGTCTTGGCACTAGTGCAATTCTTTTTATATTTTAGTGAGTGGCAATCCTTCTTCTAAGTTAATCAAAAATAAAAGAAAATGAATTCATAGATGAATCAATAAATAAAATAACAATGAAATTGGGTTTCTTGTTAATAAATTTAAGAATCTTAAATTGGTAAGAAATGACTTTTTTTTCTACCAAAGTGTAAAGAAACCTACCGTCGTTAACCCTAACTATATATTAGACTTTATCTTTTTGTCGTGAAACATTAATTATTTCTAAAAGTATTTTTGCTTGTTGTCTTTTGGGGACATATTCATATCTTAGTTGGTAGGAAATTTGATTAAGGATACTCTAAGACTTATGCTCTTCTTTGGCGACCCCATGTGTTTCCTTTGTCATACTTAATGAAGAGATTGCTAAATGAAGCTTTTACCCAAATCTAGTTGAACTCTTAAGTCTTGTTAAAAGGCTGGTTAATAACTAAATAGATCATAATGAAATAAATTGACCTTCTCTCTCTCTAACCGTTTCCTTAGTACTTTGTAACCATTCTTAAAGTAATGATAAAATTTTGATGCTTTCTCGAAGGGTTTTTCATTCCGAACCTAAACCGGTACCTCCATCAATTGGAGCTTTCACTCATCTCCTTTTTCCAATAGAGGTTAAAATGAGGATTTTGTAGCTTATAGTTGTTTAGATAACCTTACGGTTTGTTTCACCCCACCCCCTTGTTGTGTTAATATAATAATTAATTAAACAAACATTTGTCAAAGTAAAGGTGATCCTCTTTCGGTAATTTTTATCTAAGCCTTATGTCTCTAGTATAAAAGAAAAGAAATCTAGCCCTATAAGGAGAATTGTATGAATCATAACATGAATCTTCTAGAGCGCAAATTCAGGGCTTGAAAGACTGTTTTAGTGAATACTTAACCTTAAAGGATTTTTTCGTGGAGTGTCCTGAACTGTAACTAGGTATTTTTATGGTGTCTTGTCTAAGACAAAAGTGAACTGTCCTTGATGGGTGTTGAGTGTTTCCTTACGCCCTTGTGGTCATCGTTGTGTCAAGTTTTTCAAGGAGTTAGTTGTAGCCATTGTGACCACTTGTTGTGTAGTGCTATGTTCCAAACAAGTCAAAAACAATTATCCTGTATTTTGCTATGTGGTCTTGTGTGTCTGAAATAGTGGGCATTACACTTGGTATCAAAGTGGAGGTTCATGCTCTCGAACCTCTGGGACAGATTGGAGTTGTGGTGGAGTTGTATGTTGGTGGTCGATATTGGAAGAGTAATGTCATTCAAGCGTAATGTGAACTATGTCGTATTGTGATATTGTTAGCGCACATGTTATGTATGTCACTTAGTGTGTAATTTTTAGCATGTTGATGTGTTAAGATGAGAGTATTCTCTCTCCTTTTCAAGAATTCTACGTGAATTTGAGTTTGAAACACTATTTTGTTGTGTGTGTGAAAGAAATGTGATTATTGATTCAGAGTGTTGGATCCTTTGGCATTCATGATGTGTAGGTGTGCTGATATGTTATGTGACTACGTTGATTGTAGTGGATTGGATTTATTAATGATGTCATTATCATTTGTGTAGAAATGTGTGTATTTCCACGTTATCTGGCAGTGCACTGTATGTTGAGTCCGTGTTCATCATAATTGTAGTTCATGTGATTTGTAATGATTAATGTCATAAATTGGGACATATATTGAGTATATGATTCCTATCGTGGACGATGATTGCACTTTGGGTGTAGCATGTGGTGATGTGATATGTTATAATCGTGGTCGTAACGTATCTCAAATACCTGTATATGTACCTTGCAAAGGTGCTATGATTAATGTGTGTGAACCACCATTGTGTTAGTGATGTAGTGACATGTTATGTTGTGAACCTTATGTTAACCGACCACCGAGGGAAATCGGTAAGAGTGTATGTTTGAAGTGAGGGGATGGGTATCATGCACTAGTAACTCGGGCTGACCTTAGGCTCGGTAGATGATGCCCCGTGCCTCCTTCTCTCTCTCCTTGTGGTTGTTGTATGGACGCAACCTAAGTATAGCTATGATTGTGTTTAGCCTTGTCGAAGTGGTGGCGGGATGATTCAGATAGAGATGATCATAGTTGTACTATAGTTATGTTTTTTTTTTTTTTTTTACGAGCTGAGACTCAATGTTCCGAGTGCCAGCAACTCGTTGAGTACCCCTTGGTGGCCAGATAAGGCCACACAGTCCTCATGCGGCATTAACTCCACCTTGCATGCATTATAATTGAAAACTTG
The DNA here is from genome assembly GCA_018340775.1 of Taxus wallichiana var. yunnanensis. Classification (NCBI taxonomy): domain Eukaryota; kingdom Viridiplantae; phylum Streptophyta; class Pinopsida; order Cupressales; family Taxaceae; genus Taxus; species Taxus wallichiana. The sequence goes on from CM031239.1 coordinate 540,591,314, forward strand.
CAAGCAAATACTAATGGTAAGGCACAAGAACCATAAAACAAATGAATTATTTTCTTATTTTTTGACGAAATGTATAGTTGGAAGTTTTGTGTAAGGAAGAACACATGTAAAAGGGTAGAACACCCGAGAACAATGTCAACCATCATTTCTATAATCTATACGCTAAAGTTTTGGACCATTTATAAAGAGATTATGCAACTTTAGATATTGTGAGAACGGCATGCTGATTCTAATGGTGCCCACTGCCAACAGCTTCGGTGTAGTAAGGCATCAACGTATCTCCATTAAAAAAATTGAGAAAATCAAAATATAAATGAAAGGTATAGACCAAATCTGAATGGATTACAATCCGTCACAATAAATTCTGGAGGATAATAAAGCTGTCTTAGTTATTATTGGAAACATTTTTCACGAGGTTATTGACTAACGTTGTGAAACATTAATCCTCGTCCTTGATTGAAAAGAAGGAAAAATAGAAGCTATCTTGCTTGTTTCTCGATTAACATAGCGTGTACCAGAAATATCCCAATCACAATCCTCTCTCTTTCACTGAATATGGGAATGATCACTTTTTCTTCCACCTTGTTTCAATTCCCTGAAGCGAATCGGATCGGATAATAGCCGCCCAAATCAGAGCTCTTATTGTCATCGACGTGTAACAGCCCTCAAAATTAGCATCACGTGAGCAACTCATGAAAAACACTCCCTATAAATGCATCTGCAAATCCTCAGCCATAGCATTCACCGCACTTCCCCTCACAAATCGATCATTTTGCAAGCACAAGAATGGAAATGAGGATCATGGAAATAACAGTGAAATCTGCGAGCAACTTGAAGAAACCAAATTTGTTGTGTAAAACCAAGGCCTACGCAATGTCATTCACCCTCCACGAGGCCTCCCTTCAACAGGACCGCCTGTTCCTTACTGTCCAGATATGGAGCGCCACAGTTTGGGGACCTCATCCGATCGGCCATGTGACCGTGCCCCTCAGAGACTTTCTTCTTAACCAAAATGATATGCTCAGCAGCTACAAGTGTCAGCTGGTAACCCCTTCGGGAAAGCCCAAGGGGATCCTCAATCTCTCTGTCAAGATCAGCGAAAAAACTAAAATTCAGGTTAAGCAGCATACACATGATCCACGGTCACATGCCAGCAACCACTTGTATGCTCAGCCCGCTTCTCAGGCACTGATGCAGGTCGCCGTGTGTTGTACTAATTCCTAATCATATGTGTGATTCTCCATCCAGTCAAAGTGAAAATATATTCTGCCATTTTTACTTATTTAAATTAATTATATTATTTATTTGACACTGCGAACAATATTCTGTTTTAATCCTTGATACCAAATCTTTTCCACTGTATTACTTTTGAGATTGGATCTTCAATTAATGTTATTTCATTCCACTAAAACACTAAATAGTTTTATCCGTTTCACTCCATCATTCCCTTATTTTCTTCTTCCTGTTTTTATATCCTTGAAGTCCAAGAACAGAAGATTGTAGAATCATCTTTGGGTGTCGGATATAATGTAGAATCATCTTGGGGAGGAGTGGGTATGAAACATTTTAAGGGCATGTTTACATGAGCATTTATTAACTTGGTCATCATGTGCATGTCCTTTTATGAGGTTTAAAAATATGTCGTGTCATGGTGCATGGAAGGGATCACTCCAACATTTTTATAGAAATATTTCAGATTTTTTAGTTACCTTTAAGTCACTTTTAAGTTATCCAAAAAGACAAATTTGAATTCCTAATCTCGTAGTTAAGTTAGTTCATGATTGCGATTTAGTTATGATTAAAAATGTAATTACATTGGAGACGCTCTCAGTTGAACTGAGGGTTGCGCTGTCTAAGAACGGACAAAGATCGGATGGCTTTAGTATGCGGACTCGTTAAAAGCACAGAATGATCTCATTCGTCCATGTGGCAGACCTCCAAAACCAAGAAACATAAACCATCTTTTTGCAATTGTTTTCATGTTCACGGTTTATTATGGTGGGATTCAATGCAATGAATGTTGGTAAGATCATATGCTGGCTCCTTATGTCATATGTGTGTTGTACTAATTCCTAGTCATATACGTGTGTCATTCTCGCTCCAAAATTTATCCATCAAAATGTACTCTGCCAATTTTTACCAAATTAAATTAACTATATTATTTATTTGACACTGGAAAAGATAAAAGGATGCACCTCAATATCGTTTTTAATCCTTTCTACAACATGTTTACCAGCTAAAATGTGCCCGACTGTTTTTATTTAATTGAACTTTTTTTTTTTTTGCTAATACTATTTTAAAATATAGATAATAATTTAGATTTTTGAAAAAAACTGTTTATTATGGTATGTCTCTAAAGTGATTATGAGTTTGTATTACATCCCTCACCATTTTAGCTGCAAATGTTGTAGTCTTGGTAACCATATTCTTAAATCTTGATACATACATACTAATAATTTCAGTTTTTAAGAATTTTTATAAATTATATGTAAATATGACTTTCTTGTTAGCAATCCTTCAAAACTTAAGTGCAAGAAAAACATATACTAGTAAAGAGAAATTATAAATAGAACATTTCGGTAATGCATAAAATGAATTGATGTTAAAATTCTTTAGTCATTAATATATCAATTTATATACAAAGGATAAACATGAGCCATAAGAATACCTAAGATGGTGTGATGTTCCACATTTCCCATTAGATTTTTTTAATTTTTAGAACATCAAATCCCATTTAGAACGGTCATGTCACTACAATATTTCACCTTAATAAATTTATCTTTGAGCTGACTTTGTTACGAATTAATCTTCTAATATGTACATTAAAATTTATGTGAATTAAAACTATTTTATTTAAACATGTGAAACAACCCACCTAAAAGTAGCTTGACTCGTTCATATAGAAGTGGACTCCTTAATTTGAAGAGTCAAAGTACAATATATGTGTAAAATGTTGTTCAATAAAATAAGGGATTTTAATTGTGGAGACTTTATATGCATCTACATGCTTGAACTGATTTCAATTGGTATTTGAGCGAATGGGATCAAGACCATTGTATTGTGCATATCCATTACTATTCATGATTCACCACCTCTTTTTTCTCATGTGATGATTCTTATTTAGTTTAGATTAAAGTAATTTCTAAGTTGTTTGCTTTAATGAAAGCTGATTAGACCGGAGGTTGAGAGAATGTGTTTTTGAAGCTATAGAAAACAATGAAGATGTTTCTAGGATTTGCTTTCTAGTCATAATGAGCATGTCTCTCCATCACGTGAGTTGTTGAAAGTTTGTAATTTAGTGATAGTAGGTTATTGCTTTTGGTTATTTTTTTATACTCAAGAAAATTATTTACATAAGTTAGTTTTCATCTCAAATGCTTCAAAAAGTTGAAAAATAATAAAAATTTACTTATGTCTAATAAGTGAGTTAATTTTATGGAGGGGACTATCTTCTATTCAATTCATACAATTGAGTTACAACAACAAATCTATTGAATAAACCATTGAGAAAATTAAAGGAAAGAGGTCAATCACGGACCTTTGTCGGCCACAAATTAAAGTGTAATAAAAAATAATTTAGTGGTACTTCTTGTTCAAACATTTAATCATACACGAATGGGTATCATTTGATGTAAAGCTACGATAAATATAGGAATAGGAGAACAAGTGTATTTTGTATCTATTCTGTTACATTCTTTTTCTTTAATTGACTAGTGGGAATCTCAATGCACACCGGAAGTGAAAGTGGGAACTATTGAGTTCTCGAATGTAGGTGGTCATTGGAGGTATGGGGTTAACAAGTTAAAATCCAAGAATCCAATAGAAGAGAAAGTGTGAACAGTTTTGATTTCATATGTAGGTGATCAACTAAAATAAATATCCCGAGTAACAAAACATGGATCTAAAAGCATGTATGGATATGATTTTCTAATTTTTAGTTGTTTTGGTTAAATAATTCCCCATGTTGCACTTGGAGGGGGTGTTGTTAGATTTTAATCATAAGTGTGTATATTATAATATTATGTGAGTTAGATATATTTATTTCATATATGTATTGTGAGATTACTATTGTTTCTTTGGTTGAAAATATCCACCTAGAATTGGTTTGAGTTCTTTGTGAGATAGAATATGACTATTTAATTTAAGGAGATCATATTCTTATATTTATGTAAAATATTGTTCATTAAATAAAAAGTTCTTGATTGCAGAAAATTTTGTAACTCTAGCCAAATGATTCAAAGAATTTAAGACATTAAATCTCATAGCTGAGAAAAAATGTTAAAATGTTAAATCACAACATCAAATTCAAACTTGTGATACTTTATTTAATTTATATTTAATTTTTATATGGACATGGTAATGCTAAATTGAGCTTAATGTTGCTAATTCAATCTTAACTCATAGGTTCTTTATAGACTAATATTTCTTCTTCTCTCACCATTAGCAAATGGGGAAGGTGCAAGAGTATGTAATTTCTTTGTAGTCTATACCTTCCTTTTTATAAATTTATAAAAATGGAGTCATATTGGCTCCTCTTCTCACAATCCTTGATGCTCAGCACTGAATCATATGATTTCATACAACATGGGGAAGTGATAATCCCCAATCCCCAAACATTTCAATAAACTCAAACCTTCATGACACAAGAGGAAACATGACCTCCTACATACTTACAATGATCAAGTGTTTCCCTTCAATGTTTTGTATAGCTTTACTTAAATTTTGTAAAGTTCATAGGTACGCACATTATTCCTATTTTGAGTTAAAGTCCAGTTTATATCATATGTATATTGAATACACCATATTTTGCAAGTTCAATCATCAAGTGTTCCAACAACAACATATTACAAAACTAATGCCGAGTAAATAAAATGTTTGTATGGACACCTAGGTATGTTTTTCCTTTAGGAAAGTAATTTTCAATTACACACTAAAGGTGGTGGGGGTGGTGGGGAATGTAGACAATAGAATTTGGGAACTTCTCCTAGTGAAACAACAATTTTGACCATGATCGCTTGTTAAGATAATTTATCACATTCAAACTCCAATCACATAATCTCTCCAGCTCTTGTACAAATTTCTTGTCCTTGAACTTTCCTTTATCATCAATTCTAATATTTTATTTGATTAACTAATTCTAAAAAAAAATTATTCGTGACATAACTTTGAATTTTCATTTTCATCTCTCTAGTTGGAAAATGAAGGGAAGGTTTGTGATGTGCGCTTTTATCTCAACAAATCTATATGGGTCCACTCCTTCATATTCAATGAATCTAATTTCAATTCGAGAATATTATTTTTTCCATTTCATCTTTCTAGGATGACCTTATTCGAATATTTCACCTATATAAGACCATGTGTGAAAATCAAAATCAATTTATAACCGACTTGGCACTCATACAAGCTCCCACTAAAAATATAAGTCTAAAATATCTAAAAGGGTTTCTCAATTTTCTCAAATCACCTAATTTTAGCATTTTATATGGTCATAGACAAATAATATTTTTCATTTATTAGAACATGAAATAAAATTAAATGAAATTGGAACATTCATCCTCATGTAAGAAAAACACATTCATCTTTTCGTCTCTCTCTTAACATAACACATGACTTTTAATTCTATTGGAAAGATTTGGTCCCAAAATATACAAATCAGAATGGCCCTACAAAATCCTTTCTATATCACCAAATATGTGAATAATCAATTTTTCTTCCATCCTTTTTCAATACCATGAAGCAAATATAATATTCTTCTTTTTCTTTGATTATATTCAATGTATTAATTTTATACGGTCCTCAAAATTAACACAATGTGACCAATATAAATAACATCAACATTTCCATGAATCTCCTCTTTACAAATAACATAGAAATTTATATAAATTCTCAAGAATAACATTGAACGCTCTTCCACTTACAAATTTTGCAAATGAGTTCTTTTCTAACCACAAAAATAGAAATGAGGAATATACTTGAATAATAGTAAAATGTACTAGTAACTTGAAGATAGAAAATGTCTTGTGGAAAATCAAGCCATTGTTCTCAACAATAATCTTCATTTTAGAAATGAATTATAATTTAATACTACCATTCGTATGATATGTGATTCTATTTATATAGTAATGGGTTGATATTATCTTATTGATTACTCTAACAACCACTTGTCTTGTGAATTTTTGTTGCATCTATGACAAGAATTTCAGCTCAAATATTGACAATGAAAGCTATGAATACATTTGGAACCCTTAAAGAGATATACAAGTGGATGTGATAGACCACGTCAAAGTAGTAGGAAGTTGTACAAAAAAATCAATAGTGATGATAATACAAGTATGAGGTGGTGAAGCGGAAATGGATTGTAATGCGAGGTAGGTGGGAATAGGGTGGTTTAAGAGATAAATTTTGAATCCCAAAGACTCATTCATCGGTAAAATAATTAAATAATTATTAATCAAAAATATTAAATAATATAATACAATTTTGTTAAATTAAGATCATATATCAATTTCATGACATATTTTTTTTTATGTGTATATGTTTTTTAATGGAGTTATGAAACAATATTGGACACAACTATTACCATTTTCAAATTCACTTCATTTGGCTATAAACAACCCAGATTCACATCTTTCAATTATAGGTTGGATTTGTTAAATATTAGTTTTTCAAACACGTGATTTGTATAGTGAGAGTTCAACCTAAGCAGAGTGGGAAAAACCATCCTTCTTTACTAACCCATCAATACCTCATTGACAAGTTATAATATAATATTGAGAAAAACCATTTGTATAATATTATGTAATAAATATAACTATAATATAATATTAATAAATATTAATGTATCACGTAGACTAAATTTTTGTAATGTTCACTTTAGCAATCATTGATTTGATTATTGATGAGAAAAAAGTTAATGGGCTTGTAGTAGGATACGTAAGGATGAGATTGGGGATTTCACTAAGGGGTAAATGGAAATTTCCATTCCTATTTTTCCAGTTGAGGAAGATTGGATGGTTATATGAAAGAGATGGAAAAGGAATAAAACAAGAATAAAATTACGTTGCGGTCTCAACTAAAAAATATGGCAGCTTAGTAAATTTATCACCTCATAGTTTTTGCAATCTATTATAGATAGATTTAATTCTACTAGAGGATCTATTGTATGTTTTATGGGGTCCATATTTTGTGTTGGATTGATTTCTACTTACGAGTTTTGGAGCAATCCTATTTATACCTAATGTTGGTAATTTTTTATGTGGAGATAAATTATTCTATCTTTCGATTCTATATACAAACTTTGAGGGTGTCTTTCAAAACCTTTTTTTTTAAACTGATCTAAGAAACCTTGATTTAATTATGAACTCTTTATATGATAAGTATAACTTCTCTATTCAAACTTAGGACTTTCGAGAGGTCCATTTTTCAGTTGTTTATCCTTTTCCACTTGACCTTTCAACACATTATTAGAATATAATGTCTAAAATCAATAGAAAAACATCGGTTAGTAGGTCCCAAACCTTTTAGGATTATTTACAAAATTCCCAATATTAGTGGTGTACGATGGTTCCCACAACCCTTCTAATATTATATTCGAGAACTCTTCACCCATGGCTAAGGTTTGAGGTGAAGTTCGATTCATGCAAAGATCCTCATTACATGTGTGACAACAAGGGTTTTAAAACAACAAACCTATCTATATATATGACAAACATAAAATGTTTTAGGATAACAATTAGAGAGTATATAAGACTGTACAAATAGGGTAACACTATATGGTATGGTTTTTGGTGTGTGTGACATGCCTATTCATCGCCCACATCACTGGTGAGTCATCTCACCTTGCGAGAGTCATAGGTCTTAGGAAGTCAAATGACAAGTGTCAGATTCTATCATAGAATCTATCATTGTCATTTGTGTTAATGCGTCATAGGAGTTACATTCCTTATTTGGAATTGTAACTCCTCCTTTAGTGGCGTTATATGCATCAGTCACATCATATGTGTCAGTGGTGTCATTGATATTATTTCCTTCTTTAGGCATGGGGTTACACAACACCCCTATTTGTACTTCCTTTTTTCGATCTATGAGTATGAGTAGACATGTTTTCTTACTTGCATTTTTATTCCATTGATTCGAATCTTGCTTATTGCATTGGAGCTTGACATTAACATAGGAGTGCAACTTTATTGTGGTGCATTTTTTTGACATCGGTTCTTGTGAATCCCTCTTTCATGGTATCGAGCATGAGGTTTCTATAAAACGTGTAATCTTCATTTATTAATTAGATTATTACTTCTTTTTCTTCTAATTTTCCTCGTGCAAGTTTTTCGATTATCACTTTGGAATCATATTGCTCACCTCACGTTGAGGTTTCATCAGTTGCAAGTTTGAAGGTATTTTGGTTAGTTTGCATTATCCGTTGCTGAGTTTGTGATTAATTCTATTCTCGTGAGCTCGGTTTTGCTTTAGTGTGGACCTGTTATTCTTTGTTATTTCCTTGTGTAGGCTCTCACCTTAACTACCTTTGCATGTGTTGTCATTCTTTTTGGTTGTTTGTGAAAGGAATGATAACCATATCGTGCCAATCCAAGAACACAGATGCTAATCAAAATCATGATAAATAAGATGAAAGCAATTCAAGAAAATAAGTTTACATAAGCCTTTGCAAACAAATGAGCAGCAATATCATATATTATTATGGAACTCAATGAAATACAATGAGAATGGACCTTGCTTAAATAGGCAAGTAATAACATTCTAAGAACTAGTCAAGGTCATAGATCAAACCATAAATCAAGGAAATAACTAGTCATCAAAGAACTAGTCAAGACCGTAGATTTAGGAGAGAACTAAACATAAAGAATCTAGTCAATACCATAGCTCAAGGAAAGAACTATACCTAACAACTAGATAATATCTCCTAATATCTAAATAAGATAAAAGAAATATCCACACACATAAGTGGGTGAGGATATATACAATAAAGGTAAATAAAGTACCGAGGTGAACATGAGCTAAGGTAAATACCTACTCTAACAGTTTGTGTATTACTTGCTAGTTATGGTTGTGTTCAGGTTCAGATCCTGCAGGGTAAAAGAAGTGTCGGTTCTTGGTATTGGAGGAGTGTTGGATCCTACAACTGAGTTGGAATATAGCTCGCAGTATTATCCTCATAATAGCTCAACTGCATTCCCTTTTCATGCCCGCCTACTCATGTCAATTTCATCGGTCACCACCGACTCGCTCCCTTCACATCCTGCTGAGGATACACCAGTGAAAATGTGATTCAACACATCTTGAGCATACAACGATCCTCAGACTAAGGTTCACTTGGGTTGCACTATTTTATTGGCTTCTAACTGATTGCTCCCGGTGTTTTCTTAGTTCTTCATGGTGCTCGGTTTCTGTCTTGAGCTCCCGTATCCGTGGTAACCTTGATTCAACTTGTATTGCCCTTTGTAGTGGACTGCGACTTGCGTATTTACTTAAACTCTTCACACAAAGGCACTCACTCTCCGTCGTGTTTCTACGCATTAGAAGTTGGCTCTAGTTTCTCTAACCTAGTTTTCCCTATGTTTGGTCGGTGCTTCATTTTGTCAACAAAGAAGTGCCTTCCCCGGTTTTCCCATGCCCTCTCTGCCATTTCTCTCGAGCTATTCATCGTCTCGGTCCAAACTTACTTGCACAAGATTCCTCGCCGCCGAGTTCATCCTTCGCTGCATTAATGCTTGCCTTGTCAGACTACCAATGTATCTCTAGGCACCTTCCTCAAAATTTTGCGATGCAAGATTCCTCTGCACAGTGTCCTCACTTTTCATTGACATGTGGACTTAGTTGGAGATATTCTTTCCACCGGTGGTTTACCAACAACTCACAGCTCGGTCAACGTGGGCCCTAGTCCATTCTCCTCAGAGTTAATTATTGGTAAATCTAAATCACCTTTCAAATTTTTTAAGGTGTAAAACTTTTAATTGCCATTGTAAACCTTTATTTTGGGTTTTTACTTGTTTTAATATCCTTCCTTTGAGTGACGAATACAGAGGGTGAGGTCTAAGATTGGCAAGAGGCTAATCCCTCCTTACAATACAAACAAAACCTCTCTAAAATTTGATGCCATTTCCAATGGGCATACATACGACACCATTTACATGCATTTAGGGCACGTTTTTAATCTATTTGCAGGCTTATTAGTATTTTTCCATCGATTGTGGGAATTTGTTTTTCTATAAATTTTGACTCGTTGCTTGGTTTTGAGCACTTCTTTAGTCAAAGTTGAATATTTTTCACACTCTATATGATGGGATTATCATTTTTGTAAAATGAACTATTTTATAAAGTGCCGCATTCTGGGGGGTGTCTTTGTATTACTTAATTCAACTCATTTCAAATCATCTTGAGCATTGTTCTATCCCTTTTATTACTTATTTTCCTATGAGCATGTCTATCATATTCTTACAACAAAGGGATTCTTTTATGTGACGTGAGATGTTATTTCTCACAAGGATTTCTCTTCCCCTTCTTATTTTCACTCATTCTTGTGCTTGCTTATGGTGTCGAACTGTTGTACCCAACAAACCTTGATTGTTGTCTCCACTCTTGTGCATTATTACGCTGATTGCAAGGTGAGTGACAGACTAGTTCTCGGCACACAGTCACATCTAATTGTAATCAATGCACTGAACTATAAAGTGCCAAACTTGGGGGTGTGATATTGTTCTAGGGTGGTTATTTCTTTTCTCTCTCCTTCCTTCTGCATCCTTTGGTTCTATCTCTTCATTATAGATATCTCTAAAGTACCAATGCTCACATCTTTCAACTTCTTTGAATGGAAATCTAATTTTTTTTTTTTTTTTTTTGAAGGGTTATACCGTGTCACCATGGGGTTAGAGACCGAACCTAATGATGAACCTAAAAATCTAAGTGGTTCAACCATTGTGATGAAGCCTTAGGTATTCTCTATATGTCCGTCTCTTCCGACTTGCTCTTCCACATCGAAACTTCCTCGACACCTGATAAAGTGTGGAAAATGCTCGATGATATTTTTGGGAATCAAGATGACATGAGAGCACATGAGTTGGAGAATGAAATACTAGGGTTAAATCCTAGTGACTTTGAAAACTTGCAGGCCTTCTTCTCAAAGTTTGTCCACACTAGACTGGTTCTAAAGGAATGTAAAGTGGAAAAGAAAGACTCTCAATTGACCTTGTCAATTCTTCTTAAGTTAGGTCCTGAATACTCTATCTTATTTTCAACTTTCCACGCAACGAAATCCGCCTTAGGTAGTACTTGGAAAATGCCCTCCTTTGACAATTTTTTGTCCCAATTCATTCAAGAACAAGATAAACTCATTCAAATGGGGACTCTACAATCCAAGTCACATGCCCTTGTGGTGAATAAGGGAAAGAAAAATGAAAAGAAGAAAGAAACAGAGGACCAACCTAAGAAAGAAACCAATGCCAACCAACCCACAGCTAAGCCCAACACTAACACTTCAAATTCTAAGCCTAAAGAGGAGAAGGAAAAGTTTAAATGCTCCTGCTATAAGAAATTTGGCCACAATGAGCATCATTATTTTCAGAAACAAATTGATCACTTAACTCATTTGCTTGAGAAAAATAAAATAAGTGTTCCTGAATCTGTTAAAAAAAATTCTCGGAACGGTGAGTCTTCTAATGCAAATGAGTCTAAAAAGGAAAAGAAGAAAGGTGAGGCCCTCATAGCTAGATCCACTCCATCATCAACTTGGATTATCGATTTCGGTGCTTCACACCACATGGCTTCTTCAGAGGTTGAATTCTCTGGTATTGAACCATGTGGCATGTCCCAAATCACATTGGGTGATGACACTCATGTTTTAGTTTCCGGTAGTGGATCGGTAGAGATAGAAGGTGGAACATTTAACAAAATGTTGAGTGTTCCCAATCTCTCTACCAACCTCCAATTGGTTTACCAAATCACCCACCTTTGTGAAGGAATGCGAGTGGAATTTGGTCCTAATTTGGTGATCATTCGTGAGCTTAACTCTGACTACACTGTGGCTGAGGGAAAGGTGGATCACCGTTCATGGTTATATACCTTTTCCCACTTCTCTTCTGATTTAACATCCAATGCCTTGCTCACTCATGCAGATGAGGTTAGAAATATATGGCATGAGCATTTTAGGCATCTAAATTATCATTACCTTGAACAATTGAGCCAAAATGAAATGGTCAACGAGTTACTGTTAGTGTAAATTCACAACACCCCCAAATGAGTTATGGATCAAATTTTTAAGGCAAAGTCATTTGGTATGATTGCACAACATTGAGCTTTCCCAAAGTGTGGGACCTTTGTAAATGGGGAAATCTGTCTGCAGAGAAGACTGGTTCGTCTTCCTAGACTATTTGCCACAATTTATTCCAGTGCAGGCAAGCTAATCTAACCTAATCTAACATCCAACAAGACAAGGAGAGAAAGAAAGCTAGGAAAAATAGAGTCTACACTAAAATGGTGATACACTAGAGAAGGAAAATGTTGATCATCTATCAAAAATTGCATGGAAACAAAGAGAGGTGAGCAATGGAGAGGATGGACAAGTGCATCATAGACCAAAGATGGATTTCACATAGAAAATGTTCCAAAACTCCATGAACACAGCTCCAAAACCTGCAATGAACATCCAAACATGCAAATATACCCTATAATGAAGAGAGTTAAGGAAAATATCAATGAAAACGAGTCAAGGATGGACAAATGCAACACATAACCATGTTTATTATTGCTCAGAATTTACACAGTGCATCATTTCACGGGAAAGATAAAAAAATTCCATTACAGAGTATGGGAGGAGGTTCAAACTCCATTTTCAACCCTGGGAAAGAAAATAAGTTAGAGTTAGAGAAGAAGGATGAACAACCTTTTACAAATGATCCAAAACTGGATTTTTATGCTTATACAGAAAGAAGGAAATGAGAAAACACAGAAAATCAATTTTAAAACTCCAACCACCAACAAGATCCATTTAATTAGAGTGAAAAATGATGAGTTTCCATGAAAAATCCCATACTTCATTATACATTGCTTTGCAGACCAAGCAAGAGACCCATACTTCATTGATTTTGGTGGTTGGGGTCATTTTCTAAAAATTTTCCATGCCAGAGACGTTTTCCCATTTTTCTCTCACAAAAATCCATAAAAATTTAAAATTGAAGTGTCCATCATGTAGAGGATTTCAACAAATTTCCATTGATACCAAAATTTTGAAAATTTGAGCTTTGGTGCGAAAGATACGCCCCTCTAAAGATTTAGGGCAAATATGGCGAAAGGAGAGAAAAATTCGGGTCTGCAAGGGACAAAATTTGACCTTTTCCCCTTTTTGCGAAATTGGAAAATTTTCCAAAAATCCTCCATGACCCCACCACTTTGAGATGTACGTGGTGCTTTCTAATTGATCCATGGGTTTCTAAATCACATTCTGCCCATTTTTCCCACAAGGGCACATTTTTCCAAGGTCTTTCGTTAGTGAATTCCCCGCCATTGATGTGGACACGTGGCACCTTGTGACTAGCCACGGGGATGCGGTTCTATTTTTTTCTTTACACTTTTCGCCACTTTTTCAAAAATTCCAAAATTCTCCCGATGCCTTGATCCCTACCGATGAATGGACACGTGGCGTCATTTCGTTGGCTGTGGGCCTTAACCAATTTTCCTCCATTCTCCTTTGTGGGCTTGCGGGTGAACTCTGTCTTTTGAGTTTTTCACCCAAAAGGGTTAAGTGCCAAAAAATTTCCTATAGATCCGCCTTGGCAAATTTTCGTTGGCAAAAATGCTTCCTTACCTCTGCGGGTCTGCCCAGGGAATATTTCCCCTCCAAACTCTACTGAGCCATAACTCTAAAATTAAAGGAGTTAGGAGGACTTCTTTACCTTTCTGGAAAGGGGAAGAAAAATCCTATCTGATGAAGCCATTTATAGAATCTTTTGAGTGCTTTAAATTTTTGAAAATTGAATTTGAAGCACAAGGAAGAAAAGAATGAAGGCATGTTAGCCAAAATAAGAAGGGGCTCATTTTAGATAACAATTTTGGTGACTCAGAGGGGTCATCTTCCTGCTAGATGAATGATCAGTGGCCTTTGTTGCATCCATTGGGAATGGAGTTGATCCCGATAACCAACTTTGATATGAACTATGAAAATCGACCTCTGAGCCACTTGGAAACCCACTGAGACTTGGAGTTGATCTTCACCAAAATCCACTGAATGCATGCAATAGTAACCAAAACAACACCAAACAACTATGTACAAAAATAAAAATCATACATGATCCAAATGGAACATGTAGAGTGTGCAAAAGCACATATTCTCTGTAAGAAAACCTACCTACACTACTCTAAACAAGAGTAAAGGGAGCTCAAACAAAGCCTGCATGCAATCGGCGGGAGAAATAGCTTCCCTTCCTCAAAAATGACAGCCATGCAAATGATTTGGAGCTGATCATTGTTGTTGGTATGAGTGGAAAATTGAGAAGAATCCGTTCCTCCACCCAAATCATCAAGGTGTCAACAGGAAACAAATAAAATACCTCTTTTAGTTGCTCTGCATTTGTATTGAAGAGGCATTGCAACTGATCCTTGATACTTTGCATATCATCCTCATGCTTTGAAGCAAGCATGACTTGTTGTGGCTTCTCCTTTGGCTCCAATGAAGCCAAATACCTTATTGGGAAAGGTCTGATCCATTTGATATGCCCATAGCTCTAAAATTATCCTCCAAAAATGGAGTCTTCTTGTAAACCTTCTTGGGTGGATGGTGTGAGAGAAATGATGGAACTTTTCTACTCTTTTCCTTCCTCTTCCAATGAAGAACATGGAATATTAATATCTTCCAAGATTGATTCCAAAGAGCTGCTATAAAGTGCAGGTTGTTGCAAATGAATGCTCTCCTTCATGACAATAGGTTCTTGTGTTTGGAAGATGGATGATGAAGGAGAAAACAATGTGATTTCAATGGTTCCTCTCCATCAAAACAATCCTCCAAATCTGACAGATAAACTGCCTCCTTGTTGTCCTGTTGCAAATGTTCAACCTCTTCCATGGTGTTCTTTTGATCTATAACTTGATCACCATGGTTATCTTCATTCTCAAAGATGAAGTTTGAAATATCAAACTCTTCTTCAACATTGGAGCTTGAAGAGAATGAAGTAGAAGGAAGAACTGAAGGTTCTTTTATAGCCTGTTTTGAGTTCAAAGCTCTTGGACCTGCATTTTTCTCCTCCACAGCTGGAATGTGCTCCTCTTCTTTTGGATTTGGAGCAGATTCTCCTTCCTCTATTGCTTGAAGACAATATTACTCTTGAATGACCTCTTCCTCTAGCATGAAGTTTATCAAATCAAACTCTTCAATCTACTACTTTAGAGGACAAGTTAGGGCTATAAGATCTTCTTCAGAGCTCCTTTCCATGAATGATTGTGTAACTTGAATTGGACCAGCATCTTCCTCCAGCAGAGTGCCAACATGGAAACTACACTCGAAGCAACATGATGACTGATCTTCCTACTTCTCTGCTGCTATAAAATCAGCGTTGGCCACCACTGGCTCATCAACTTTAATCTCCTCTGAAGGCTTAACCATCAAGGGGATATTTGCTATCCCAAATTTGAGAGCCAAAATTACCAAACTTCTGAGTTTTTCTTCTTTGTTTGGCTCTTCTTTTTTTTTTTTTTGTCCTTGACTGGATTTTTGATTTTCATTTTCCCAACATGGACTTGAGAATGCAAGAGGAGGGGTGGGTTGTGACTCGACTAGTTTTGTAATTATTTTTGGTGGGAAGGGAGGTGGAACTTCTTGTTTGTTTGGAGGGGATGATTGTTTGGAAGGGAAAAGGACATAAGAATTGAGACGAGGTGGAAGACTAGGGGATGGAGAAATGAAATCAACACTTGGGACAACATTCAATAGGAATCTTAGAAATTGAAGCCCAAATTGAGATGGCGCTGCTTGAGGAGTAGAGAGAAAATTACTAGATGATGGTGTAGAGCTTACCCATTGATAAGGTTGCTCAACACCAATTTCATAGGCCCGTATCTCTACTGTCCATTGTGCAAGTTGGGTCAGCATCTTCACCATGAAGTCCAACTTCTCCTGAGGGCTGAAGTGTCTTGGGAAAGGGCTAACCCATGGACAAGGTGCCTGAAACCAATTCTAAAAGCCTTCATTTGTGCTTGCGCCCTAGATTGCACCATGTTTGCCTCCATCTTTTGGATCTTCTCCAGCAGAACAACATCTTGTATTTGATTTTCTTCATTGTATGCATATTATTGTGCTTGATATGCTTCATAGCCAAACTAATATTGGCATTGCACATATGGATATGCATATTGGTTTTGAATTTGATGAAAATGCTGATTTGGAGGATTTGAAAAACATATTGGAGGTGGGAAACATTGCTACTATTGTAAATGCAAATTCCATGAGGGAAATGAAGTCATGATTCCACAACTTCATGGAATGAAAGAGAAATGAAAGATATGGAGGGAAAAATGAAATGGAAAATGAATGGAAAGAAGGTCTGCAACTTTAGAGATGGATTGCTGATCAAATGGAGTCGCTTAGATGTCCTTACAAGTGCCTTCAAAGGCTGAAATATTCACAGAACTCACCAACCTACAAAATATGAAGTGGAATACCTCTAAGGTCCCACCGGGTGTGCCAAAACCTGTTAGTGTAAATTCACATCACCCCTAAATGAGTTATGGTTCAGCTTTTCTAAGCAAAGTCATTTGGTGTGATTACACAACATTGAGCTTTCCCAAATTGTTGGACCTTTGCAAATGGGGAAAGCTCTCCAGAGAAGGTTGGTTCCTCTTCCTAAACTACCTGCAATAAGGTATTCCAGTGCACAAAAGCTAATCTAACCTAATCTAACTTCTAAGGAGACAAGGAGAGAAAGAAAGTAAGGAAAAACAGAGTCTACACTAAAATGGTGATACACTAGAGAAGGAAAATGTTGATCATCTATCAAAACTGCCATGGAAACAAAGAGAGGTGAGCAATGGAGAGGATCGACAAGTGCATCACAAAACAAAGATGGATTTTACACAGAAAATGTTCCAAAACTCCATGAAAATAGCTCCAAAACCTACAATGAACATCCAAACATGCACAAATACCCTATAATGAAGAGAGGTAAGGAAAACAACAAATAAAACGATCCAAGTATGGACAAATGCATCACAAATACATGTTTTTAATTACTCGAATTTACACAGTGCATCATTTCATGGGAAAGAGGAAAAAAATGCCATTACAGAGGAGGGGAGGAGGTTAAAACTCCATTTTCAACCCCGGGAAGAAAAGAAGGAAGAGGTAGAGAAGAAGGATGAACAACCTTTTACAACCGAGAAAAAAATAGCTTTTATGCTCGAACAAAAAGAAGGAAATGAGAAAATGCGGGCAAATCAATTTTAAAACTCCAACCACCGATAATATCCATTTAATTAGCTTTGAAAAATGATGGGTTTGAATGAAAAATACCATACTTCATCATACATTGCTTTGCAGAGAAAGAAAGAGGCCCATACTTCATTCATTTTGGTGGTTGCGGTCATTTTATGCAATTTTTCCATGCCATAGATATTTTCCTAATTTTATCCCACAAAACTCCATCAAAATTTAAAATTGAAGTTTCCATCATGTAGATGATTTAAAAACATTCAATTGATACCAAAATAGTGAAAATTTGAGCTCTGTGTGAAAGATATGCCCCTCTCGAAGATTTAGGGAAAAAATGGTGAAATTAGGGCAAAGTTCGGGTCTGTGGGCAAAAATTTGACATTTTTCCCTTTTCACGAAATTGGAAAATTTTCCAAAAATCCTCCATGGCCTGCCACTCCGAGACACGTGGCACTTTCTAATTGGTTTGTAAGTCTCAAAATCACATTCTGCCTATTTTTCCTGCAAGGGAAAATTTTTCCAAGGTCTTCCGATGCTTAAGTTCCCCGCCACTGATGTGAACACGTGGCACCCTCGACTAACAACGGGGATGTGGTTCTATTTTTCCATTTGCACTTTAAACCACTTTGGTGACAATTGCAAAATCCTCCTGACGCCCCGATCCCCGCCGATGAATGGACACATGGCATCATTTCGTTGGCTGCGGGCCATAAGCAATTTTTCTCCATTCTCCTTTACAGGCTCGCAAGCAAAATGTTTCCTTTGAGTTTTTTACCCAAAATGTCTAAGTACAAAAATTTCTGTAGGTCTACCTTGGTAAATTTTCCTTGGTAAAAATGGTTCCTTACCTCCATGGGCCCACCTAGGAAAAATTTCCCCTCCAAACTCCATCGATCCATAACTCAAAAAATACAAGGATTTAGGAGGATTTCTTTACCTTTCTAGAAAGGGGAAGAAAAATCCTATCTGATGAAGCCATTTCTAGAATCTTTTGAGTTCTTTAAATGTGTGAAAATTGAATTTTAAGCACAATGAATGAAAGAATGAAGGCAAGTTATCCAAAATAAGCAGGGGATCATTTTGGATAACAGTTATCCCGAGTTAAGTTTTCTAAAGGTCTTTATGAGGGTTGCACCCTCGGAAATCACCCTGAAAAACACTTTGATAAGGGAAAATCTTGGAGAGTGACACATCCCTTGGATCTTGTTCATAGTGATGTTTATGTTCCCTTTCCATCTCCTTCTTTCAATAGAGCTCTATATATACTAACCTTCATTGATGACTTTTTCGCGTTATACTTGGGTATATTTTCTTAAGCTTAACTTTGAATTCTTTGAGAATTTTCACAACTTTAAGGCTCTTGCTGAGAAAAAAGTGGAATGGTCTATCAAGGTTCTTAAAATCGACAATGGAGGTGAGTATGTGAGCAATAGGTTTGAATATTTCTACACTTATGAGGGGATTGATTTGCAACGCACGCTTGCTTACACCCTTTCCCAAAAAGGAGTTGCAAAAAGAAAGAACCGAACTCTAAAGGAGATGGCTACTTATATGGTTCACTCGATGTCCCTTCCTCTATAGTATTGGGCTGAAGTAGTGAATTGTGCTTGTTACATTCAGAATCATGTTCCACACAAGGTAGTAAGAGGGATGAAACCTTTTGAAGCCTGGTGTGGACACAAGCCTAATGTTGAGCACTTTCGAGTCTTCAGATCCAAGGCTATGGCTCAGATTCCCAAGAATAAATGCAAGGAATTGGATCCATAATCCAAACCTTGTATCTTTTTCAGGTATCCTGATGATGTGAAAGGATATTGATTATTGAACCCTACTACCCATGAGCTCTATATATAGAGGAGTGTGAAGTTTGATGAGTCATCCTTGACTTTGACTTCCATTGAGGTTAGTTTTCCCATTGATTCAAATTCTGACTTGTCAAATGATGATGTTGTTGAGCGAGTTACTCCTCTCCCTTCTCCTCCCGATCTAAAAGCTTCTAATTCTTTTGGTTCTGACAATAGTGATGATGAGGACTATGTCCCTTCTCACTCGAGTGAAGAATCTTTTGACTCTGAGCTTGAAGCTTTAGGACCTCTTTGGGTGAGGAAAAATTACAGAGTGCTGGAGATTTAGATGGAGATCCTTTAGATGAGAGACATACTCGCTCAAGTTTTGTTGGACCCAACTCCTTCTTTGCCTCTGCTTCTAATCCACCGTAATTCAAGGAAGCTTCTGGGATTCCTGAGTGGGATTCTACTATGGATGAGGAGTATTGCTCACTCATAAATAACGACACTTGGGATCTTACCCCTCTCCTGAAAAGTAAGAAAATTAATTTGGTGTAGGTGGATATATCGAAACAAAGTATGGAGCCAATGTATAATTCGAGAAGTATAAAGCGCGAATTATAGCTAAGGGTTTCTCCTAGGTAGCTAGTGTCGATTACTCGAAAACCTTTTCTCTAGTTGTGAAGATGACTTCCATTTGACTTACCCTTGCCATCGCTGCCACTAATAGATGGTAAGTCCACAAGATGAATGTTAAGAGTGCCTTCCTTCATGGGGAGCTAGAGGAAGATATCTACATGGAACAACCTCTGGGTTATGTCCATGATCCATCCCTCATTTGAAAATTAAAGAAGTCTCTCTATGGCCGTAAACAAGCCCCTCAAGCTTGGTATTCCAAGATGGACTCCTTTTTACTTGGATCAGGGATCACTCGGTGTCACTCTGACCCAAATGTGTATATTTTATGGCAGGATGACTCCATGCTTATTCTTATTCTCTATGTTGATGACTTGTTGATCACAGGTAAATCTTCCTCTATCATTGATTATGTGAAGATATCCTTTGCCAAAAAGTTCTCCATGTCCGACTTAGCATTTCTTTATTAATTTCTTGGGATACAGATTTCACAATCTTACTCAGGAAATATGATCTCACAACCTAAGTACAATGTTGATTTTCTTGCTCGGTTTCACATGTCTGATTACAAGTCCTCACCTACTCCTTTTCTTTTTGGGGTCAAGTTGGTTTCTTATTGCTCTTCCCCCTTGGTTGACGGTACCCTTTATCGGCAGATGGTGGGGAGCTTGATCAACCTTACTCATACTCACCAGATCTTTCCTATGTTGTCGGGATTGTGTCCAAATTTATGCAAAAGCCTCATGAGCTGCATTTAAAAGTAGCAAAGCAAATCCTTCACTATGTTCATGGCACTCACACTGATGGGATTCATTACTTAGGAGGGACTAAGATTGACTTGGTTCGATTTATAGACTTAGATTGGGCCAATGATCTAGATCGTCGAAGTCTACCCCAAGCTACAATTTCACTCTTGGTTCAAGGCCTATCAGTTGGTCTAGTAAGAAGCATAACACCATTGCCATATCATCAACAGAAGCAGAATATAGAGGAGCAGTTAACACTGCCACTGAAGTTGTTTGGTTATAGGGTATCTTGATAGAGTTTGGAATCCACTTTCAGTGGCCTACCATCATCTATCATGACAACATGAGCACTATCTCGATTTGTAGAAATCCAATTCAGCATCAGTGGACGAAGCACATTGAGATTCAAATGCACTTCATATGGGAGCTGATACATGAGAACATCATCGACATACAATAAGTTTAGACACCTGATCAGGTTGTAAAAATATTCACCAAGCCCTTCACTAAGGTGAAATTTCTTCACTTGCGGTCTCTTCTTGGGGTGAGGTCTGCTGCATTTGCCCATATTCTTCAGGCTATATAGTCCTCATTCTTCTCCTCTTCTTCTTTCCAGAGAGATGTTGTTTGTATATGGGCATTGTATTAGGCCTTTAGTTGTCGAGACCCATTGACACATCTTTATTAGTTGTCTAGGGAGTATTCTTTTCTATTATGGCTTACCTTGTCCAAGTGATTCATCTCACCTTGCGAGAGTCATAGGTCTTAGGAAGTAAAGTGACAAGTTTTATATTCTATCATAGAATCTATCATTGTCATTTACGTCAGTGCGTCATAGGAGTTACATTCCTTGTTTGGAATTGTAACTCCTCCTTTAGTGGTGTCATATGCGTCAGTTATGTCATTGATATTGTTTCCTTGTTTAGGCATGGGGGTTACACAACACCCCTATTTGTACTTACTTTTTTTGATTTATGAGTATGAGCAGACCTTTTTTCTTACTTGCATTTTTATTCCATTGATTCGAATCTTGCTTATTACGTGGATCTTGACGTTACCATTGGAGTGCAACTTCATTGTGGTGCATTGTTTTTGACATTGGTTCTCACAAATCCCACTTTCATGGTTTTGATTGAATAGTACGGTCCTCTCCCATAATGGTTGTATATTATATTCTTATTTTTGAGGTAATTTCATGCTCAAATGTTCATTTTATTGCAATGTGCACTCACAGATCTTTCCAAAATCTTTTGTAATCAGCTTAGTGGACTTTTTCCATTATGTTTATAAAGTTATATCTTGTGTTTTATGATTTAGGACACTTATAATATTGCATAATTAATGTTGGAAGTTAATTAGTTAGAATAATCACCAGTATATGAAACTTACATTGTTAAAAATAATTAAATTATACATCACTCATCTCAATAATTTAATTATAAGTAACCATAACCAATTAGTAAATTTTTAAAATAATTATCACAAGTAAATTTGGAACATAGTTAACATATTGATCAATCCTATAGTCAACCTATTGATGGATTCATGGCCAATATAGTGCCATATCCCATAGTTCAACAAGTAATGCATCCACATAATAAATATTTAAATAAAAAGTCAGCGAATTTATTTAAATATAGATTGAAGATATTAGGTGTCTTTATAGTGACATTAGGTCCAAACTACAAAAATTTTAGCCCATTTGATTTCAAAATGCCATATAGTGATGGCTTTAATGATGAAAATATTCAACTAATCACAATGTTTTACAAATATAGGATAGATGATAAACCATTAAAACAACAAAACCTTATTCAAATGATCAATGAGCACCATTTTTTTCAAAACACTGATGGAAATTAAATATGTGTTAGATATGTGACAAAAAAGTTATATTTTGAATTGCTTTATAGCCTGGTTTGTACTCACATCCCAAATTCTATCTTTTAGGAAGGAAAATACTAATGGCATTTTCCACTCTATTTCTAAGAGGATTCCCAATTGTACTTCAACAATTAGGTGTATTTATTTTTGTGGAGATCCAAAGTAGCTCATAATGAGTTCACATGTAATCAATTCATCTTGGGTTAGTAAAATATTGATATCTTTCACCATGGACGTTTCCCTAGGTACTTAGTCGGGATTTTACCACGTAAATATGGTGTTCATATCTTACATTTTTTCTATTTTATACATTTCTTTTATCTCTATATTTATAAATTTTCCTTTTGTTATTCAAATTTAGGCTTATTGATTATTGCAAAGTCTATGGTTTCTATTATCGAAACAACTGTCCTAGTTATCTGGATAACTTATATTTTCATTATGAATATGATGTTTCACATTTTAGGTTGTGCACACTCAAGATTGTTCTTTTAAACACCTTGGCACAGTTGGAGTTCCTCTGTGTGCCCTTGTGCACATTCCTGCTTCCCTTTACATTCTTCTATCCCCTTCCATTTTCCCTTGTGCGGCTTCCTCCTACACACCTGCTCTCTCTCCTATCCCATCATGCACTCCTTGCACGCACCTTTGTAGACTTACCTTCCAATTAGCTAATTCCCTGACATTCCTCTTACATGCTTACATAGACTCAGTTCCTTTGCGTGCCCTATTTTCTTCCTTTCTCATGCACGTGCCTCCCCTTTGTTTCCCTTTTTCACAATTTCTTCTCGCTCCAGCGCGTCATGCATGCTTTCCTTCACCTCTTTCTTCCATGCGCACCCTTCACGCCCTCCTTTGCACCCTTCTGTTCAAAGTCATCTTCTCTTAGACTTGAGTGTGTCACGCGTGACCAATAAAAGCATGCCAGTAGGGTGCAAAATTTGGACAACAAACCAGTGGGTGACATGTGGAAAAAAATAAAAGCAAGAATTCGCATAAGTTGGCCTTCATTTCAGCCAATCCATGCGCGCCACATGTTTCACGTGTGCTGACAACTTTGACATCTTTTGACAGCCATATCTTTTGATATAGAGCTCATATCGGCACGTTCTAGGATTGTCAGAATGTTACTAACATAAGCTACCCGTTGGACTTTTAAAATTCAAATATACGTAGGATTTGTTAGGTGAAAATAGGGAAACATTTATCAGCTCATCAATGCATACATCCAATCATCCTCAACCATCAAATTTCATCAGATCTTACCTCCTTCCTTATTCCATGCCTTTGAATAGACATGGGGAAGTGCATTTGATAGCCTTATATGTAGATTTGTAGGCATTTGTTACTTGTTGTTGGTAGTTGAAAATTTGAATCGAGTTTCCCTCCATTTCTTCTTCTCTTCTCTCCTTCTTCTTCTATAAATAGCAGAGTTTTGCTTTGTAAAAACATCCCTCCTTATTGTAATGGCACCATGCCAAAATGGTTACCGACTTCCCACAGGTCTCAAACCTTGGCGTGGTCTCTGTAATGTTTTAACACCTCCTTCTGTGAATGTAAATGACTGTGTCCCTCAAATGATAAAATCATATTTTGTGGAAATCTTGTCTTCCCTCTCTTTTTTTCATTGCATCTCATCTCTCTATTTGCATTTTTGGCACACCAGTGGGACCGAGAGTAAAGAGCTTTACATCTTCGAGATCACCAAGTTTGATGTGTTATTGCTGAGATCTAGCCTTTGGAGGAATTTTTCAACACATTTGGTGACTCCACTAATTCAATGCACCCATTATCTCATGTGCAGACCAGTCTCCCCTCATTCCTCCATTCATTTCTCCTATTTCACCATTCCACATTCCTCTTTTGAAGTTTTGTAATCATGACTTATTTCCCTCTGTGGAATTCTCATTGCAGCAACAGAACTATTTATGTCCATCCCTACAATTTTAAAATCCTCCTCCAAATCAGTTTTATAAACCCCATTATCCTGAAAATGCATACAACCCACTTTTTTCTAACCAAAATGTTTATAAAGAATAGGTTTATGCAGATGAAGGTGGAAAATCCTTAGCAGAAGATGATTTTGAGAGGAAGATGTAAAATATGGAGATGGACATGATACAAGTCGGATTTAAATTCTCCATAAAGGCAGCTAAAGTTGGCTATAAGGTCCCTTGTCCATGGGTCGGCCATGTACCAAGTTAGTTTAGCACCCAATAGAAGCTACACTTCATCACTAAGATGCTTCCCTAGATTACAGAGTGGGTAGAAGAAATGGAGGCTCAAAAATCTAGCGTGGGATAACCCTGTTAATGAGGTAGGCTTGCACTATAATCCTACAACCCTCCCACTCCTCCGCACCAACTTACATCATCTCATCTCACTGCGCATGTCCCCATCTTCTTACGCATTACCCCCATTGAGAACCTTCCATTTCATCTCACCTTCATTTCTCTTCATTCCCCTTCCTGCGTGTGCCTCTGCTCCTCTTGCGTGCGCACCTTCCATCCCTTCTGCGTTCATCCTCCAATTTTTTTCCAAGTCCCCTCTGCCTAGCTATACCATAAATGAACAGCCCTACCAACAAGTCATTCCCAACCAACGTCATCATGTTCGACGACTGCAGAATAGTTAAAGAATGGTGTGACTCATGTGACTCTGACTAGGAAGAGGAAATCATATGGGCACCTAATCCAAAGGAAAATCAGCTAGCTCCATGGAGCACAGTCCTGGAGGAGACCGAGTTACTTGTAGAGGTATAACCATGCACACCCTAGATTTGTGTGCCCCGGCTTGTAAAATCTCCCCTTCAGAAGGAAAGTATGTAATAAATTCCCATTTATGGGATTGAGATTCAAATTAATGGGAAAATACAAGGATCAGACCATTCCCAATCAGATATTTGGCTATCCTAGAGCCAAAATAAGAGTTGCCACTGGTTGTCCTTATTTCAAAGCGTGAGGTAGAGCTTTAACATACCAAAGTTCTGTAGCAACGTCTCCCAGATCAAAGTACATAACAACTCTAGGAGGTGTATATTATGTTTGTTAATACTTTGAGGAGGGAAAAACACCATCTGCAAGGTGGTTTTTCACTCTTATTTATGACCATATTCAGCGCCAAATCAACTACATGATTGCAATTTGTGAGGAAGGGAAGCTAATTCTCCTTTCCTGTTGCAGGTTTTACTTGAGCGGCCCTTGCCTCTAGTTAGTTTACATTAGTTTAGGTTTTATTTCAATAACACAAGTTCTCGCGCACACTTTGCATGTTCCATTTGGGACATGTATGATTTTAAACTTTTGTACATATTGTTGTGATTTTGTTTCGACATGCTCCCTCTAATGCCTTTCCTTTCATATTGCGCACGCACCCCACTTTTGTTGCTTCTTGGGATGACAATTTAATTTTGGCTGAGGCAGTTCCAACATTCAGTGCATGGCTTTAACTCTCAACAATCTAATTTAGAATATCTTCATATGATAGAAACAAATCAATTCAGAGTTCAGATAAAGCTTCAAGTGACTTCAGGAATGTTCTTCAAAGTTACAGATCAGATCTTGAAGATTAGCACTTGACTCCATGCCCAATAGACTTCTAAGGCTACTGGTCTCTTCATCTAGTAGGTAGATGGCCCCGAAAGTCACCAAAATTGTTATCCAAATAACTCTCCTAGTTATCTGGATAACTTATATTTTCATTATGACTTTGATGTTTCACATTTCAGGTTGCACACACTCAAGATTGTTCTTTTAAACACCTTCACACATTGCAATTCCTCTGCACACCCTTACGCACCTTGTTGTTTCCCTTTGCATTCTACTATCTCCTTCCATTTTCCCTTGCGTTCCTTCCTCCTACACACTCGTTTTCTCTCCTATCTCGTCATGCACTCCTTGCATGCACCTCTACAAAATTACCTTCCAATCAGCTAATTCCCTATCATTCCTCTTGCATGCTTACACAGAATCAGTTCCTTCGCACACCCTCTTTTCTTCCTTCCTCCCTTGTGCTTTATTCTCTCTCTCATGTGTCACGTGTACTTTCTTTCACCTCTTTCTTCCATGCATGCCCTTTGCACCCTCCTTTATGCCCTTTTGTGCCAAGTAATCTTTTTCTAGAGTTGAGTGTGCCACGCGTGACCAATCAAAGCACACTAGTAGGGAACTAAATTTGGAAAACAAACCAGTGGGTGACACATAGCATAAAATGATAGAAATCATTCACATAAGTTGGCCTTCATTTCAGCAAATCCGTGTACGCCATGTGTTTCACGTACGCCGACAACTCTAACATCTTCTGATAGTTGTATCTTTTGATACAGAGCTCAGATCAGCACGTGCTGGGCTTGTCAAAAAGCTACGACACAAGCTACACATTGGAATTTTTAAAATTCAAATATAGGCAAGATTTGTTTGGTGAAAATAGGGAAATTTCTCTCATCTCATCAATGCATACATCCAATCAACCTCAACCATCATATTTCATCAGATCTTGCCTCCTTCCTTATTCCACTCACCAAACAGACATGGGGAAGTGCATGTGATAGCCTTGTAGGTGGATTTTTAGGAATTTTTCACTGGTTGTTGGTGCTTGAAAATTTGAATCTGAGTTTCCCTCCCTTTCTTCTTCTCTTCTCTCCTATAAATAGTAGACTTCTACTTTGTAAAAACATCCCTCCTTTGCCAAAATGGTGGTCGACTTCCCACGGGTCTCAAACCTTGGCATGGTCTCTCTAGTGTTTTCTCACCTCCTGCCATGAATGTAAATGACTGTGTGTCCCTCAAGCAATAAAATCATGTTTTTTGGAACTCTTGTCTTCCCTCTCTCGTTTTCATTGCATCTCGCCTCTCTGTTTGCATTCTATGGCATGATGTGCATTTTGTTCTACTTGCAATCCCCACATTCATGTGTTTTGTGCATTGGAAGGCCAAGCCTGTGTGTTGATCTGTGGCATGTGCCATCTACCCTCTTCTCTTACGCCCTCTATATTTCCTTTACTACTCATGTATAGAGATCAACCCTTTCCTTCTGGTGCTATCACCTTCCTTAGCTTAGGATTTTCCCTTTCCACACATCCTTCTATCCCTGGTCCCTTGGCATGTTTAGTCTAGGATTTTCTTTCAAAGCATTAGGGATAGCGATGACGTTAGAGGTAGGTGGAGGAACCAGACTTCACCAAAGATCCGTCACAAGCTCGTAAGCTCCCAAAACTTGCGGATGGTTCCATTGTGGTCTCAGACACCCCGGACCTTTTGAGATTCAACACGCGGGTGCATGTTTCAGCGACCAATAGTTTCCTAACAAGACTGAGTTAATTATTGAACAATAATCAAAAGAATATGTAGAAAAATCCTAAATATTCAATGATCAAATAATCATCCTCCTAGACTCTAGAAAATATGAGGAAAATCATAATTATATATTTTCATATCAAACATCATTGAACATCCAAACATCTATAGCTAAGGAACCCTCTTAGTTAACAAAAGTGAAGGTCCTAACATTGAGGATTGTTAACTTTGATTAAATGGATGACCAAGAAAGGAAATGAGACGGAAAATCCCATCACTCCAAGCCATTTACGAAAAGGAGAAGAAATGTATTAATTTGATAAGGGTATATTAAAGAAATTCAAAAATATACATAGACTATGGGAAACATAACTATTGAATGAGGAATGGAAAGCCCTCCTTAAGAGGTTCCACTAGTAGAAGACAAAATACCTTTTGAAAAAATAACAAGAACTTCATAACCTCCATTTCACGTAAGAAGGGATTTAGATAAAAGGTAGGTCCCCAAGTTAGAAGAGGAGGAATAACAAAGAACATTTCTATCAAAGGAAGATGTTGACCCTCTAGGATCCAAACAACATAACTGTCCTAGAGAGAACCAAACAATATACAAAATTAAATACTCTAAAATAATATTTTTAGGATGTTTTAGGAATTAAATATTTCTTTCAAATGTTTTTTTAATAGGTAAGGTAACGAGACATGATTTTGACAGGATCAAGGGCCTTGTACACAGTAAAGATTGGTGTCAAGGTGCAAATGAAGACAAAGAGAAGATAGATAAAATAATCCTAAACAAACCAACCATAAAAAAAACCAACAAACAATGCTAGGGTAAAGCAATGGAGAGAAGAAGCTGGTAAAAAAACTTAACCTACTTCGAATGAGTGTGTTAAGCAACAACTAGCATAGTTTAAGATTGGAAAAAAGAAGAAAAGGATTAGCGCATGAAAAAACTTGAGAGATGTTCCTAGTGACCCACCATGCATAATGTTTGGGATAGACCATATTCCACCCACTCCCCTCCATCGTGGAGTTTGCAAACCCATCAAACACAATATCAGTGTCCGCATCATTTAAAAAATAATTATTTATGAACGAAAAAATAATTTGTTATCATACTTTTCCTAGAAATAGATGAAAAATCTAAATCTAGACTATCAACTATTAGTTTTTGCATAAGTACAAATTTTTTTTTAGTCATCTCAAAATAGGTGGGAAACAAATTCTAAGTAAGATAACTACAAATATTCAATTTTTATGACTATCCCTAAATTTTAGGGACCTTTTGGTGCATTCTATAAAAGAGAGCCATAATTAGGCTTTGAATGTATACATAGCTTGTATAAATATATGCCTAGAAAATCTTCTTACACGTTGAATTTATGCATGGATAACATGAATATATTTATTGATTTTACTAGAAGTAAAAAATTAATTTAGGATTATTAGAATTGTTTTATTGACCTAATAGTTGGAAAGGCTCGAAGGGCCATTAAAAGAAGGATGTATCAACAAATATCATAAGAGATGAGGAAACAAACTACAAAGATTCAAAGACAGTTGACTCAATCAACAAAAAAGTAAGGAAATTAAAATAAATTTTCCAAAATCTCAATCCAAAGAAGTAGAATGAAATATTAGCTTCATGTGCGCTGGGATTGAGTTGCGCTTTGAAGAAATTATTTTCTTTTTTTGTAGTACCTTCCACCCATCCTTGTCAAGATCAATTTCATCATATGGACCACATGGTATAAGAACATCAATGGAATTAATAGGCCTAAAATAGGTAGAAGAAAGGGGTTCTTTATCCTTATCTGAACCAAGAGTGGCCATGGAATATTTCCTTAAAGAGAATGATTCAAGATGAGGAACCTAAGGAAGATTTTTAGCTAGAACAGGAGTAGATTCAACCCTTGAGGGACACTTTTTATGCAAGGAATATTCCAAAAGATGTGATGGGGCTTTAATCGTGAGTGGGAAAGGAGAGATTCCTTCCACAAAACTGAATTATACCCAATTCTATGCTTGGAGCATCCACAATATTTGATCAAATTACTATTTTTATAACATATATGGTAGTAGAAATCAATCATTTGTCATCGAGTCTACGAGTCAAAACCCTCTCTATAATATGTAAATAAATCTTCACGGGAGATCAAGAGATACATCCATGTCTACCAAAATTTGATTATAAGAATTATTTTTAATATCGGTATTAGTAGCATATAATTTAACAAATTCCCCAAAGTATTCCCATTGGCTTCAAAGAAGGAATCATACCATAGTTACAAAGGAAGACTCAAAATTCTAACCCAGATAGGATTCACATCAATAGAATTGTTTAATTGATCAAATAAAGGATACCGCATTTTTTGTTAGTCCATGATCTCCGAAAAAACTAATACTGGTTATGAACAACATTTCAGTCTTCACAAGATGATACCAAGATTTCTAAATTCCTCTTCCTATCTCAAAAATAGATAAAAAGGTCTTGTTGTGTCAAAATCACAACACCCCCTGAATGGCCAAGTTTGTTATGGGGCCTTGATGTGATTACACAACATGGGGCTGAGATAACCCTTAGGAGAAGGATGATTCCTCTTCTTAAGTCTACCTGCCATAACTAATCCTAATGAGAGAAAAAATACTATCTAAACCTATACTACCATCCTAAGGAAACAAGGAGAGAGATTGCATGAAATAAAACCTAATCTAGAAGTGGTGATACACACAAGAAAAGGAGAGTTAGACACTTTTTCATCCTGCAAAACAGTTAAAGAACCAAATTTGGAAAGGGTTATCATGCACAATAGACCAAAACACATACATTCACCATTCCTAAATAAGAAAAAAAAAATTATCTTGTAATGAACATGGAAATATACACAACCACATGTTTAATAAGAGGGAAGACAAAACAATCAAAACCACGAAAGGATAGAGAACTTAAGACATAACATGATTTTATTGCTCAACAATATGCACAATACATTGCTAATCGGGGAAGGTCTGAATCCCTTTGAAATATTTTGGAGAAAGGCTTGACGCCCCAAATTTGAGGAGAATAGGGGTGCATAGGGAGAAAAATGACCACATCCTTTGTATTTTGCAACCCCTTTACATTTATAGGAAGAATTTTCAAGAGAGAGGGATAAATTCATATACAAATGTGCATGCTTATCCATCCATGCTTGCATTAGTTGTATGTTGTCCCTTGAGGTTTCCCATGCATATGTACTTAGATCCCATGCTTAGAAACTAACATGCCTTACCTTCATTAACTTCACCACACCTACGCATTACTATTCAATGTTCACGAATTTCAGTAGTTTAGGAGCTCCATAATTCCATTTTGATGGTTTCACACTATATTTCTCTTCCTAAGATTTTCAACAACTTGTTTTACGTGAGAATATGACATTCCTAGCTCAAGATATGACATTTCGGGTTTTGAGGGGCTATGGAATTTTGGGGTTTTAAAACCTCTACAAATTCAATTTCTCATGTCCCTATTATGTGGATCTCGTTCTACGCTCCTCATCAACTATAATTTTATGTAAATTTGGTATATGGGGAAAAATTTATGCCTATTTCTATGAAGGGGTTTATCCCTTATTTTTCTTTAGCATGTTATTAGTAGCTAGCTCATTTGAGCTTCTCGATGAGCTCTTCATTGAGTTCTGCTACACATATTCATGGCCCCTCAACACCTCGAATACCTCTTCATGTTCCTCCATTGATTTTTTTATGTATCCATGCCCATACTGCAGTGCGCATGGTTCCCGTTGACATCTTCCTCTACATGTGACTAACCTGGCTCCACATTTCACTATTTGCATGGCACCCCAAAACCCCTGAGCTCACTATGCATTGAATTATTGTTATGAAATTAACCCATGCTTCATGCCTTTACTAATCCCTAATGAGCCACCTATCTCCACCTTCAAGACATGCTAAGGTTTTCAACCACCTCAGCCCACATACTTGCCTTCCATTTGTATTAGCTCACCAACAGAGTGGATATTATGCATTCAACTCCGAATCACCCCACTTTACATGTTAGTGGGATTTCTCCCCAAGATAATAACATGTCCATTTTCTTTGCACACCTCCCAAATGGGTCTTAGGTAGCATCCCTGTATAATACATCTCACTCACCGAGCCCACCTACTACATCGACTAGGTCCTTTTAGAAATCTCCCTACATTTAGAATTTTAGGATTCTTCGAATCAGACTTCGCCACACTCTGTTCATTGACTTGGGCGAGCCAAAAATTCAAATCACTAAATCCTTGAAGTGTGAATTTCAGTCTTTGGGCTTCAGAAATTTTGTCTTTTTGAGTGGCACTTTTCATTGTTTTCCGAGCCACATTATCCCAAAACTTCGTATCCTAGAATTCCAAATTTCAGACTTCGGGAACTACATCCACACTCATCTTGTCAACATGATTTGACTCACCACTGATAAGATATCACAACAAGATGAACCAAACTCGATCCCCTGATTTGATTTTTCAAACTTTTGATAGCGTCGAGTCCTTATTTTTTCCTTTTCTAGTGGGCTAAGTTTTGCTGTCCTAGCGAGTTTGTCCTATGTTCATGGCCCATTTCATGTCGAGTCAACTTACTATGAGATTATCCTTCACATGTCATAGCCTTCACAAAATATGCATAATCCCTGAGAACTATCCATTATGTCGGCTCTTCTACCACTCATGTTGAACGTTGTGAGATCTCTTAAGTTAGGTCATCCCTATTGAAGTCGACCACCCTTGAGCTCTTTGCCATTATCCTGCAACAAGTCGTTGTTTGACTTGGTGAACAATTCACCTACCACCGAGCTCAACTTCGAGCAATTTTTCATGTGTTGTGATGAATTGACTATCTCTTCCTCTACATATACACCTTTTCTCACCGTATCGTAGCCTCCTACATTGATCCTTTCAACGAAATTCTTACACTGATCGACGATTTCCATATTATTTGACGTGCTTCTAATGGATTTTTTGGTTTCTAAGTGATCTCAAATTACCATATGAATTTTTCTGCCAATTTCTATCTCGGGTTGACCCAAGTATTTTCATGCTTCCATCCTTCCCAAAATCATATGATCTCAAGCCTGTCGCTCACTCCAAACTTGCCAACTCATTTCTCTTAGCCGAGCCCACCATTCAAACCATGATCCTTGTGCATATTTCATTGTTACTTTTCAAATATGATGATCTTCTTGTTTAAATTGGCTCACTAAACTACTAAAAAAGTCCCCTTCTTTTATGTTCTCCTAGCCACTACAACCTCACCACCATGCATAGATTTGGTTCTACATCGACATACCCAATGTAAATGCACCCCTACGAGGTCTTAAGTTGTGCTCGTGAACTTTCTTGGCTTGCATAAATGAGCTTTCCCTAGCCATTTATGGATTACCTTGCCTACACGTACCCAATTCACTACTTGTTGAACCATCTCACTGAGCTACTCAGCAAGCCATTTTGGCTTGGTGCCCCTATTGTTCATTTTTGCAACTGTTTGCCCTTGTACTCTGGATTTTGGAATTTTTGTATTTTTTTCCACTAGGAGGCTCATTGAGGCCAAGTGAGATGCACTTCAACCAAATTCGGAATTTTTTTCTTATTTGAACAGTGTGGGCCCGTTCAGGCCCATTCTTTCATCATAAGCACAATGGGTTATTTAAAACCTAGAAGAGGAAAAATTCCTCAATCGATTTCCAGCCCTCCAAATCATTCCAAATAGTCCTGAAAACACTTGATTTTTCCTATGAACCTAGATTTTTCTGTGTGGCCCCCATTCGTGTGCTCATCTCCTATACCACCCTATTATCCATTTTTCCTAGGGGTAAAAATAGATAACAATTTTAGCAACTCATGGGGGAATCTTTGTGTTAGATGCTCCAGACCAATAAACTTGATATGTCTAATGGGTGTGGAGTCATAAGTGATAACATGTAATTGATCGACCCTCAAAATTTTTTCCTGGGGAGTGCTTAGTTCTACTAAATGTGAACTGACCCTTTGCTTACACTCCTAATATTTATAAGAAAATTTAAAGTTAGAATTGTGAGTGGAAAAATGTTTGAACCTGGGATTTTTTTTCTCTTCTCTCTGCAATCCTAATCTACGGGGCTTGAAATTGGAATTTTGAACCTATCCCGAAACCTAATTTTTCCAAGTATGAACCACACTTAAACCACTAATTACTTGGTATGCATGACACGTTGCTGAGTTTTTTGAAAACAAATTACTAAGTAGAGACATCATGGAAATCTAATAAATTATGATTTTTTCCTTTCTAAATAGTTGTTTAGAACATTGCTGAAGGTTGAAGCTCCTGTGATTGATACGAAGGAACAAATGAAGTGAAACTATTAGAACCCGTCCTTCATCAAATTTATTTTCTCTACATTTGAGTAAAATTGAAGATTAAAACTATTCTCTGTAAATATAAACTTCTTTAACATTCATGTGGCATTGCTCACATAAAGCGTGTTGAAACATGGTATATTCTATCAGAGAAAACACAAAAAAAACTACATACAAAATGGAAAATCATACATGTTGAAATGAGACATGAAAACTATACAAGACCACTTGTTATGTAGAAAGATAACCTACTCCTACCCTATACTAGCCAAAGAAAGAGGAGACTTCAAATGAAACGACACTTTGGTAAGGTAAAGTAGCTTCCTTTGCTAAAAACTTGTAGCCATGAAGATAATTTAACACTAGACATGGTCGTGTACATGAGTGAAAAATTTATATCGAAAAAAATTTCCACAAAAATCATGAAAGTATCAACCAAAAACAAAACAAACACTTCCTCGAATGATCTATATGGAGATCTCAGAGGTATTGCGGCTGATATAGCTAATCCTTGGCTCTATGAGGCTCATCTTCATGTTTATAAATGAACATGACTAGCTATGGAAAATCTGATTCTAGCTCCAACGAAGCTAGATATATTATTAGTCATGGCCTCGAACCACCGAACATGCCCACTACTCTAAGTTTGAGTTTCGATAATAAATTCTTCATGTAGACTTTCCTAGAAATGTTGATTGTTTGTAAGTGGATTTTCTTTATTTTACACATGTACATATAACTGATGTGCCAACTTAGTGAATGGTATGAAAGTGGAGACACTTTCCCACTCTTTCCCTTCCTTTCCCACTTAGAAACTTGGAAGATTCAATTTCTCCAATCTTGTCTTAAGATAGATCTTATGAAAAGATAGGTTTCTCTTGATTGTTCTTATCCTTAGTAGTAGGCTCATGGGGTTAGAAAAATAGGTGAAGGGATAGAAAACATTCACTAAAACATTCTTCCAAATATGATAAATACTCAGATACTTCCTCATTACACACTTGTGCAAAAGGCTCAACCTCCTCTATGGTGTCTTCTAGGTTTGAAATTTTTTTTCCATGGTATTTATCATCTTCTAACATGAGGCGTGAGAGTTCAAACTTGTCTCCAAAATAAAAAATTGGAGGGGAAGAATTCAGAGAATGGTTGAAAACCTCTTATGTAGCTTGTTATGTATTTGATACCTCTAAAACTACTTTATTCTCCTCTTTATCATGGAGCTAATATTCTATTTAATTTGGATAAACTTTCCCCTTTTCTCTTGATTCTGTAGGTGGTGGTTGATCGACATTTTCTGAAAATAGAGTGCCCTCGTGGATACTAAATTCTAAACACACAGATTTTTGATCTTCTTTAACTTGTTCTTGCTTTTCTTCAATTCTAACCAAATCAATTTCTACCTCCTATTCTTCTCCAACCTTAGCCTCCTTTGAAGGCTTAACCACTAGAGGAATTTTTTCTATTCCAAGCTTAACAAAACAACTCTTCAAAAATTGATTCATTTCTTCCTTTTTAGGCTTCTCCTTTTGTTTCTCTTCCTAACTAGTTTATTGAGTCTCTTCCGATGTGGACTAGGGAATCTAAGAGGAGAGGTGCATTAGGGTTCAACCGATTTTTGAATTGCTTGTGGTGGTGGAATGGAAGGTATTTTTTTCTATTGTCAAGAGGAATTTGGTTTGGAAGTGAAAAGGGAAGATAAATTGAAATGAGGTGGAAGAGTGGATGGTGAAGAACTGGTTTGTATAATAGGGGTAACAGGTGGGAAACTTGGGAATTAATGCTCGGGTTGAAATGATGCTTTGGTTGGGGACAAGTAAAATGACCATAAGTTGGAAATGTTGAATTTATACATTTCCTTGCATAATATTTAACGTCCTTAGTTCATTCTTCAAGTTGGGGTAACATTTCAACCATGAATTCAAGTTTCTCATGCAGTCTAAAATATCTTGGAATAGGGCCTTCCCAAGGACAATGCACCTTTCATCCAACATTGAATGTTTTTTCTTGATGTGTAGCCTAGACATGCATCATACATGCATCCAATTTCTCAATCTTTAGCTACAACTCAAGATCACCAGGTGTATGGTATCCTCCAAAATTTTCATACCCCTAATCATGGTTTGGGAATAGCCAAATTGATATGCATTCTGCTCGTAGGGATATGCCCATTGCTTATTTCCATCATAGTATGGATCTAGGAGTGGGTTGGAAGTAACCTGAGAATGAATTTTACAAGATTTAAGGTGGGTTGAACTTGTATGGTTGTTATCTTAGATGTGACTGATATGATGAAAATGAAGCCATGATTGTATGAACTCATAGAAGAAAGGGAATGGGAAAAGGTGAAATAAAATAGAAGGAAAAATGGATGGAAATGGGTGGAAAATAAATGATCTGCAACTCAGAGTAGAATAAGTTTTAACCAAATGGAGTCACTAGATTTGCTTCACATGTGCTCCTAGAGCCAACGATTCCACAAAGACCACAATGAAGCTTGATGAAATGAGACGAACCTTCATGCACACCTTGAAGGGCTCAAAATGGTTTTTGCGGGGATGGACTATTAAGATGCAATTAGTCTCCGAAATCTAAAAATTTTGAACATGAATTTTACATAAAACCTATGAATTCTACGAAATGGAAGACATAAGCGAGAACCTTTGAGAACCAAAGTAGGAAAACCCCAAAATCTGAAATCCGTGCAAACTCTAAAATTCAAAGTGAGAAATCTCTGAAATATGAAGTACTAGAAGTCTAAAATCAGAAAACCACAAAACTCTGAAACCTCTAAAGTCTGAAACATAGAAATCTCAAAATGTCTAAAATCCTAAAAATTTTGAAATTCAAAAATTTGGAAAAGTATTAAATATGAAAAGGTC
Organism: Taxus wallichiana var. yunnanensis; assembly: GCA_018340775.1. Lineage (NCBI taxonomy): Eukaryota > Viridiplantae > Streptophyta > Pinopsida > Cupressales > Taxaceae > Taxus > Taxus wallichiana. The sequence goes on from CM031239.1 coordinate 540,628,351, forward strand.
CAAAATTCCAAAACCCAAAAACCCGAAATACAAAAAATTATGAAATATTGAAATGTAAATTTTTGGGTTTTTAAGAATACAATTTTGATCTTCAACCTCCTATCTATCATTTTCAAATATTCGAGCCCATTTTTGACATGTTAAACACTTGAAAAGGGATTTTTAACTTTGACCTTATAGTAGAAACCTCAAAAATTTGAAATCTTAAGTGCAAGAAAACCTCCAAAATTGAAATTTTTTGAGCTTGGACTTCCCAGGGTGAGATCTTGTGATGGAACACCAATAAAATTGAAACCCTAACTTCAATGTTGTCCCACAAAGCATGCCAAAACTCTTATGTCGATAACCCTTTGGAGAAGGTTGGTTCCTCTTCTTAATCCTACCTACCACAAATACTCCTAATGCAAGCAAAAATATGATCTAAACCTAAACTAAATTCCTAAGGTTTCAGGGAGAGATATTACATGAAATAAAAACTAAACTAGAACTGGTGATACACCAAGAAAAGGAGATGTTAGACACTTTATTAGCCTGCAAAATAGTGAAAGAAATGAACTTGGAGAGGTTGATCATGCATCTTAGACCAAAACACATACATCCACCATTCCTATATCAGCAAAAAAAAAACCTACAATCAACATGGAAATATAAACAACTTGTTTAACAAAGTGAGAGGAAAGAAAGAACAATCAAAACCATGAAAGTCTGGAGAAATAAATATAGAACATGATTTTATTTCTCTATAATATGCACAATACATTGATGATTACGGGAAGGCATGAGTCCAATTACAATGTTTGTAGAAAGGATTGAAGCCCTAGATTTGAGAATAAGAGGGGTGCATGGGGGAGAAAAATCACCAACTCCTTTGTATTGTGCAACCCCTTTAGATTTATAATAAGATTTTACAAGAAAGAGGGAGAAATTTGGATGCCAATGTGCATGATGATCCATCCCTACTTACATCAACTTTATGGTGTCCCTTGAGGTTTCCCATGATTTTTTCCTTGGATCCCATCGCTAAGAAATTGGTTGGCCATACCTTCATTAACTGCATCTCACCTATCCAACACTATTCACTATTCATGAATTTCAGAATTCTAGAACCTCTGAAACTCTATTTTTATAATTTCATGTTGTGGGGATTCTCCTTAGCTTTCCAACGAGTGGTTTTTTACGAGAATCAAACAATCCAAGATCAAGATATTGGTAATCAACTTTTGAGGGGGTATGGAAATTTGGGGTTTTAAAACCTCTAAAAATTCAATTTTTCAAGTCCCCATTATGTGCATCTCATTCTTAGCTCCTCATTGACTATGATTTTATGTAAATCGGTTATGTGGGCAAGAAGTTATGCATATTTTTGGGAAGGGGGTTTTTCCGTTGTTTTGCGCTTTGCATAGTGTTGGTGGTTTTCTCACTGAACTACTTGGTGAGATATTCATTGAGTTCTCCTATACATGTTCTTGGCCCCTCAACACCCAAAATACTACTTCACGTTCCTCCATTGAGTTCTTGAATGAGCCAAACCCATACCACCAGTGCATGGTTCCATGTTTCACCATTTTCATCGCTCCTCAAAACCCCCTACTGCGATGTATTGGATTGTAGTTATCACATTAAACCAAGCTCAATTTCTTTACTCCTCCCTGAAAAGCCACCTAAATCCATATTCAAAATTTGCTCAAGTTTTGAACCGCCTCCACCCACATGTCCGGATTTCATTTACATTGGCTCACCGACCGAGAAACTTCTATGTGTCTAACTCCAAACCAATTGACTTTGCATGTTCGTAAGATTGATCACTCGAGATATGCATGCTTGTGGCCATTTACTTTGCAAACCTCTCCAATAGTTCACGTGTGGTGCTCCTGCACTGCATAACTCACTAATCAAGCACACCTACTATGTTGATTGTGTCCTTTTGGACATCTCCCTCCTTTTGGAATTTCAGGATTCTTCGAATCATACTTTTCTGTAATATTCATTGGCTGAGGAAAGCCAAAAATCTGAATTGTCAAAGTCTAGAAGTATGAATTTCAGACTTCTAGATTCATAACTTTTCTCCTTTGCAAGTGACATTGTTCATTGTTTTTTGAGCTGCATTTTCCCAAAATTATGCATCCCGAAGTTTGAATTTCAGACTTGGGCTCTACATCCACACTCGTTTGACTAACTTGATTGGGCTCAACCATTGCGAATATGTCACAACGAGCTCATTCAAACTTGAGTCCTTATTTTTTTCACCTTATCTAGTGGGAAAATTTATTTGGTCCAGAAAGTTTTTCTTGCATTCACGACCCATTTCATGTCGAGGTAGATTACAACTATCTTGTCTTTCACGCGTATCGGCATTCTAAAACTATACATCGTCCCTAAGAAATTTATGAGATGTTAGCTCTCTGCCACTCACATTGAACATTCTGATCTCTCTCAAGTTGGATCATCACTTCAGCGATTCGACAACCATTGAGCTCTTCACCATTATCCCGCAACGAGATGACATTCGACTTAGTGAGAAACTCACTAACCCTAAGCTCAACTATGAGATAATTTTCCTATGTTGTGACAAGTCAACTACCTCCCTCTAAACATATACACCTTTTCTCATGATGTGTAGCCTTGAATCCCGATCCTTTCAAAGAACACTCTTTGACATGCTTCAAGTGGATTTTCTCATTGTTAAGTGAGTTCAACTTACTCCCATGATTTATTTATCAATGGTTATGTCAGGTCAACCCGTATCTTGTCATGCTATCATCGTTCTCAAGCTCATATGAGCTCAAGCTCGCCACTCACTCCAAACTTGTCATTTCTTTTCTCTGATCTAACCTCACTTTTCACACCATGAGCCCACCGCATATTGCATTGCCACCTTGCCAATATGACGAGCTCACTATTTAACTCAGCTTTCCAAGTAGCTCACCAAGATAATCAATGAGTTCCCCTTCTTTGATGTGTTCCTGACCACTGTAACCTCACCACCATGCACTGAGTTGGTTCAACATTAACCTCGTCAATTAAAATGCACCCCTATGAGATCATGAACTATGCTTGTGAACTCGATTGGCCCACATAGATGAGCCCACTCGATCAATTTATGGCCCACCTCCCCTAAGCGTACAAAACTCGATGCTTTTTAAACCAACTCATTGAGTAGCTTACCAAGGTACTCAAAAAGCCATTTTAGCTCAATGCCCATATGGGTCATTTTATCCCAATTTTGACCCCCAAGCAAAATTGATCAAACACAACCCCATACAAAAGAAAATTGGAAGGGTCAGTTTAGTTGTGTGAGCCTAGATTTCAGATCCAACAATGAAGGCACAGGGTTGGTGAAGGAGAAAATGAAGTTAAAAGAGATCAGATTCCACAGGAGAAAAATGGAGAAGGGAAGTGTTCACTCAAGGCCCTGAATTTGCTAAGTATAAGGGAGTCAGTGGAAGCCCCCACATGTCTCAACGAAGAAACTTCAAAGGAAGAATCAAGAGCAAAGGTCCCAAATGTGCACCAGCCCTCCACACGGTCAGAGCCTCAAAAGGTTAAATTGGCTATTGAAAATTCTAAGGCCACTAGAAAGAACCACATGTCAACTCGGTGTAACTTTAGAAGTGAAATACAAAGTGAGTCCCTGAACTTGCGCCAACCCTCCATGGATCCTCTATGCCATGAAATCCTATTAATTTAATTTTGACAAGGTTAGGTGGGTGAAAAATAGGAAAAACTATTTCATGCCATTCATATATGATTGGATTGCTTCAACAACCAGATCAGATTTGATTTGATCCACCTTTCTTCCTTCTTCAACATGCCAAACAGACATGTAGAGATAGACTTGATAGATTGTAGGTGGATTTGCAGGGGCATTGATGGCTGGTAATGAGCTTCCAAATTAGATTTCCCACCTCATTTTTTTCTCCTCTCTTCGCTTCATCTATAAAGGTAATAGATTCAATCATTGTAAAGGGTTAGACATTTTTTTGCACCCTCCCTTCTTCTCTCTGTTTATAGACGAATTCATGGAGTTCAAACCTCCTATTAAGACCGTAATGCAAGTTTTTGCCTCTTGGCCATTATAATTCTTTGTATCAATTTGCGAAGCAATAATACATGTTTGTGGATAATTGCAACCCTCTCTTGTGCTCATTGCCTTTATCTCGAGCTTTCATTGCAATATTGGTTATTTGTGCATGGTGGTTTTATTACATTTTAATAATTTGTTTTTGATAACAAAGCTGGAGTTCAACATTTAATTTTTGCATCACCTCTCTGTTAGTTTAGGTTTAATTTCTTGAATCTTATTAACCATGTATCCTTAGCAAGTTAGAATAGATTTTAGAATAGATCCTCTCCAAAGTTTATGTGTGCACCTGAACAAAGGAATAAGAACAAGCCTTCATCCAGAGAGCTCTCTAAATTTCAAAGTCCCACACTCGAGAGATGTTCCATGTTATACAATCAGATTGAGAGTCTCAACCCATCGAGTTGCGGACATTCGGGGGTGGTGTGATTTTTACTAACAGTTTTAACATGCTCGGTGGGACAAGAAGTCTTCATTTTTATCACAGAAAGATTGATGTGCACTTGTTGTAAGTCCCCAACTTTTAAGAAACTATGAAATTACACATCTGGAAACTCTAAAAGAGGTAGAATCCATTGGTTTCAGATGTCCAAGCTTGTCAAGTTCATGATAAGAATACAAATGAAGTAAAGGAATATAAAGGAGGGACTATTTTTCTATCTAAATTTATCCCCAAAAAGATCAAGGAGAGTAAGAAGAGCTCAAATATCTCCATTGCCACCAAATAGAACCTTGTCAACACCTCCCCATGGTAGGCCTTTCATTAAATCAACAAGGGTTATTAGACCAATCATAATGGGACATCCACAACCCAATCCCTATGTCAACTTCACTGGAAGCAACGCACTCACTCTTAGTGCACAAAATCCAATTCCAGTTTTAGCATTGAAGAGCATTCCATATTTCACTTGAGAGAACCAAACTACTCCTAGTGACCACTTTCAAGACATTACAAACATCTATGCAATTCATGAAATCATTGAGATGGACATTGTAGTAAAATTGTTAGCCTCTTTATTCAATGGAAAATATTTGCAATGGTTCAGAGTCTAACAATAGGATCTATTTAGAATTAGGACCATCTCGTGCATACGCTCTTGAGAATTAGTTTCGAGAAAAGGGGGATAATCTATCCTTGTTGGAACAATGAGAACAATCAATAGGGCTCCTAATGAGTAGTTGACATACTTCAACTTCATATTCTAGCGGACATGGGATAGGACTCGGTGTCCGTGAGACCAAAAGAAGAAGGTTCTTTCTATAAATCCTTAGAGCTTTAAATTGTGGTATTTCCATGATGATTCATCAATGGGAGGTATAAATTTACCCGCATCATATAAAATTGCTATTAGAGATGAAAAATTGCTTAATCTAGGCTGGTAAACTTGCACCTAGGACAAGTATGCCTATATATCTAGAACTAGGATCTCCAAACACTAGTCAAACACCCATATTATCTCTTGTACCTGATCCAAGGAATTAAAGTTCGGTAGAAGTTTCCACCTCATCTTCTAGCTCCTCAAATGATCTCTAAGAAGTCTTGAAAAAACTATAAAACCTAGGAAACAAGATAGTGACTATTAAGAGACAACAAGATCAGAGTTCTAGGCCATATCAACGTCAAACTCAATATCAATCTAGGCCCTCATACCCAAAAAATAAACCACCAAGTGATGCCAAAAATCAAAATTTGAACTAAGGAAAACCTCAAGCTACTAGGCCATTCCAACCATATGATCCAAATGTAGCTTCAACATCAAAAACATTATTTCTAACACAAAACAACATGGCACAGGAGTACGACTATTGTTAACCCTGCATTCTACCTCATTATCAATCAATGTGTTTCAATGGTGCACTAAACCATGCCTTGATGGTGTAGACCATTGGTGTGTCCCAAGAACCTAGTCAAGAAGAGAATCAACAGCGGCGAAGCTCAAGTAAAGACACCTCTAACTCAAACTATGTTGGTTAATTCACAAACAAAAGACTTATGTGGAGTTAACAAAGCCCCTTCTCAAAGTGTAGCTACCAATACACGGTCCAAGAAAAGTAATATTGGAGAGGAAAAATCATCAAATTCAGGTAATCCACAACCCTCTATTACTCCACAAGGTATTGGAAATCAAAGTGCAGCTCCCAATGTGCAAGGTCAGCCCAAGCCACCCCCTAGACCAGCTCAAATACTAGTTGTAACAACCCATGTGCAAGAGAAGAATATGCAAGGAAAATGGAAATAGAGGGATAGCTCATCTCCATTCAACATCATCGAGTAGATGAAGAGGAAAAATGTAAACATCTCAATGTGGGATTCATTGGCTATCCCAGGACAAAGAGACCTATTGCAAGCTACTATGGAAAATTGGTCAGCATCTAATAAGTCATCTAGTCAGAAAGAGAAAGTTCTTACCAATGCAGCTTAGGCTGAAGGAAATCATAGAGATCACAAAGGTAAGAATATGAAGCCTCTTCCCTTCTTTGTCTCATTGATCATTGGAGAAAAGCTAGTGCATAATTTCATGATTGATTCAGGAGCAAGTAGATTTGTATTACCAAAACAAATAGCTGATCAACTGGTTCTTCAATATGAAGTCATTTCCAAAGGTGTGGTACAATTGGATGGTATAATAGTAGCAACGGTTGGAGTAATCAACAATTTGAGCCTCACATTGTATGAATGTCCTAATGTCACCATCTTGTAAAATGTATCAGTCACAGACTTTCCACCACACTTTGCATTGTGTTTCTTAAGACACTTCACTACTAAAATTAGAGGTTATTTGTCTGCTGATTAGTCACACATGTTATTCAGAACAAGGTATAGAGCTAAGGTTAAAATCAGATCTGAGCCCATCACAAACTTCCATATTGAGCCTCATACACCGAGTCCAATCAATGCAAATTGTTCATCCCTTTATCGAGAATATTATCTAAGCACCCATGAAGCTGATACCAAAGTTGGATATATCCCAAACTTGACCCATGATGAATAGGTGAACAAGAGGCATGCTTTTTACCCTTACAAAGAAATGGAATAATTTGAATTAGGAGTCTATTGCTTGCATGAACAGAATCATCCTTTTCCTAACATCACTAAGCCAGACCACAAGGATGATAATGAGGTATGACAATTATTCTTTGATGGCTCAAGAAGTAGACAAGGTGCAAGAGGAGGGGCTATGCTTGTTTCACCTCAAGGCACAAAGTATTACTCAACTTTCCATTTCTAGTTTGCTTGCTCAAATAACGCAACTGAGTATGGGGCTTTGATTCATGGACTTCATTGGGCAAGGAGGAGAGGCATTAAGAATCTGCAAATATTTGGTGATAGTGAGCTGATTGTGAACCAAATCGATGACAACATTCTGCAAAGAATGACCAACTCAAGAGCTATAAAAACCGGGTATGGGAAATCATTAAGGAATTTGAAGCTTTCAACATTATGTCCATACCTAGAAAAAATAATGATGTAGTAGACAGACTAGCAACAATTGGTAAGTCTTAAAAGTGATGTTATAAAAGTATAAAAAGTGATAAGTCTCGGCCCCATATCAAGGTGGTTATAAGGCCAGCTATCCCAAATAATAACACAAGTTGGTAGGTCTTCAAGAATGATAAAAAATTGTCAATTTTCTACAAGAAGAAGTTGAGTTCTCCTCTAGAAACCAAGAAAAATTGGAACAACAGTATGGATACCAAGTGGTGTAGCTGAGAAATAACAAATTACCAAAATTTCTTGTAACCTTGGAGTAAATATGCAACCCAAATGATCAATTCTGGAAGGAGAAAAAAATATTCAGGTAAAGGGTGAAGATTCAGAGCCCATTTCCATAGATGAAGGCAAAACGTTGCGAATTGGCAAGGTAAGTACTCAATAAGAAAAATCTGAGTTTGTTCAACTTTTTCAAGAATTCCCAAATGTCTTTGCTTGGACTTACAAGGATTTAAGAGGTTTTAACCCAAGGTTGGCACAACACACTATCGAGCTGGATTTGGGATCTAATCCTTTCAGATAGAAGCAATGGCCAATAAACCCTCACATTAAACCTCTCATGAGAAAAGATTTGAACAAGATAATTGAGGCCAAGATATCATCTTCCCTATCCAACATTCAAGTTGGGTTGTAAACTTGGTTCCTGTGAGGAAAAGAAATGGAGAACTCATATTATGTGTAGAATTTCATGATCTAAATAGAGCATCACTCAAAGATCACTACCCACTTCCATCGATGGAGCAAATCTTGCATGTTATAGCTAGCTCGAGAGAGGTTTTTATTGCTAGATGGCTACTCGGGATATATAATCAAATAATGGTAAAACAAAAAGATCAGTTCAAGAAAACCTTCACCACTAAATGGGGTACACATGGGTATAAGAAGATGCCATTTGGACTGTCAAATGTCAGAGAAACATTTCAGTGAGCTATCCACATGGAATTCAAAGGCTTAATTAACAAGATATTTTTGGTGTATCTAGATGATATCGCCATCCTCTCAAAGAATGTTGTAGACCATCTCTTCCACCTCAAGCAGGTATTTTAGAGGTGTAGAAGGTTCAGAGTGTCATTAAATATAAAGAAGTGTGTGTTCTTAGCACACGAGGGAAAATTGTTGGGCCACATTGTCTCGAGATAAGGGTTAACAATTGATCCTGAAAGAGTTGAATCCATCCAAACACTTCCATTTTCACAACACAAGAAGTCTCTCCAAAGCTTCTTGGCAAGAATAAAATTTGTTCACAGATTTGTGCCTGATTTTAACACCCTTGTGAAGCCTTTAACAATGATGTTGAAGAAGAGTCTCACATTTAAATGGACAGCAGAAGGAAAAGACAGTTTTGAGGCTATCAAGCATGCAATATCACAAGCTCCAACTCTTATCAACCAAGACTTCTCAAAGGACTTCATGTTGTATGCTTTTGGAGGATCAAGCACAATCTCAACTATCTTGGTACAACTTAATAGAGAAGGATCAGAACATCCTATATCATTCTTGATCGAGCACGGAATATTATGAAGTAAGTTATTATTTTATTGAAAATCATGTCCTTGTTGTCATTAGGAGTTTGAATAATTTTAGACACTTGGTCTCGAATAACAAGATCCAATTTTTAGTGCCTCATTCTGGTGTCAAGGAATTTCTCATAAACAAGGACTTGAATGAGAAGAGAGCATTTTGGATCACCCGTGTAATGGAATATGGCATTGAAATAAAAGTGACCAAGCTGGTTCATGGCAAAGGTTTGTGTGACCAGCCCATTTCTAAACCACATGATGAGTCAAAACGAGAAGAAGAGGTTGTCCTGCTACTGCAGGATGATCAAGAGCATAAAGCTAATGATGCACCCATTCCATGTTGAACTCAAGCCTTGGTGCATTATCTCCAAAAAAATTTGTGCCCTCCAGAATGGAACAAAGAAAAGAGGAGATACTTCAGATTACAATCCATCCCATATGTGCTTATTAGTGGTGTCTTATTTAATAAGGACATCAATAGTGTTATATTAAGGTGCATTGGGATAGGAAAAATTGAGAGGTTGTTGTATGAGTTCCACGATGGAGAAGCAGGATGCCACTTTGCTCCCTGAGTAACGGCTCTCGAAATCTTGAAAGCTAGTTATTATTGGCCTATAGTGTTTAGTGATTGCTACTAATGGATCAAGAAATGCAAGAAGTGCGCATTCTTCACGGGGAAGGAAAAGCTAACAACCCTGCCCCTTCATCCCATTTCAGTTGATCGGCCATTCACGCAATGGGGATTAGACTTTATTGGAGTGATTAACCCAAATTCAAGTCTGCGAACAAGTGGATACTTACAACAACACACAATTTCACCAAGTGGATTGAAGTAGTGGCACTTAAGGAGGCAAATGAATCAAATATCTTGGATTTCTATGAAGGGATAGTCACTAGGTTTGGAATCCATGCCACTATCATATCAGATAATGCATTGGCATTCCTTGGTACAAGGATCACTTAATGGTCTATTAAGAATGGTGTATACCTCAACACTTCATCAAAATATTACCCTCAAGGTAATGGCCAAGCAGAGTCCACAAACAGAACCTACTAAGAATTATCAGAAGGAATCTTGATGAAAATCAGAGAACTTGGCACACAAAGCTCAAATAAGCTCATGAAATAGTTGGAAATAGACGAGTTTGAACCTATGGAAATTAGGCATGCAGAGCGAATGGGATTAGAAGAAGCAACAGAGAACATATAATACGTATCATGGACAAAGATCAAGCATTGTTCAAGAAGATATTTGATAAGAAAGCAAGAACAACGAACTTTCAAGAGGGGGACTTAGTTCTAAAGTGGGATGCAGATCGGGAAAAAATAGGAAGGAATTCCAAGTTTGATGCCATTTGGAGTGGCCCTTACATGGTCACATGATGTAAAAGTAGCAATGCCTTATGGCTGGCTAAGTTGGATGGCGAAGAATTATAGATTCTAGTCAATTGGATCTACCTCAAACAATACTACTAAAAGGAGAATTTCTCACGCTTGTAAATATTATCCTAGGTCTTCAATTTCTCCAACTATGTATTGCACATTGTCTTGTTATAGTTTAGGTTTCAATTTCCTTAAGTGTTGGTGCACATTCTCTATTTCTTCTAGTGTATGCTTGTATACAATTCATCTCACTCATGGAAAAGGCTTATGGCTACAAGAAAATAAATCTATAGAGTATCCATAATGGAGTAGGTCTGGATGTTTTCATTGCAGCCCAACAGATCAAGTTTTAAGAAAATCAAATGAGGGAGAAGTTTCAGGTTTTAGATAACTCTCTACTCTCACAAATCTTGAATCCAAGATTTTCTTGCAAAGATAAGAGTGCATGCAATGGAAGGAAGTTCTAGACCAAATTTGAAATTTCCAGGTAGACTCCATGTCCAATGGATACTTCCAAGGCTACTTGGTCTCTTCATCTAGTAGGAAGATGTCCCCATGAGTTGCCAAACTATTATCCCAGTTTTGCCCCCTAGTAAAATTGATCAAACATGACCCCGCACATAATAAAATCAGAAGGGTCGGTTCAGTCGTGCGAGCCCACATTTCAGATCCAACAATGAAGGGGTAGGGTCGGTGAAGGACCAAATGATGTCAAAGGAGATAAGAGCGCACAAGAGAAAAATGGAGAAGGGAAGTGTTCACTTGAGGCCCTGAATTGGATAACTATAAAAGAGTCAGCGGAAGCCCCTAGGTGTCTCAATGATGCAAATTTAAAGGAAGAATCAAGAGCGGAGGTCCCAAATGTGTGCCAGCCCTCCACATGGTCAGAGGCTCAAAAGGTTGAATCAGCCATTGAAAAGTCTAAGGCCAACGAGAAAGAACCATGTGTCAACTTGGCGTAACTTTAGAGGTTAAATACAAAGTGAGTCCCCGAACTTGTGCCATCCCTCCATGTGTCCAAAAGTCAAAAAGGGGACAGATCCGGCTATTTAAATACACTAATTATGAAAGGATCGGTGCAAGCCTCCACGTGTCTCAATGGTGCAACTTCAAGGATAAAAGCCAAAGGTGGTCCCCCAAACAAGTGCGAATCTTCCACATGTACCAGACTTGAAAAGAAGAAGTCAAAAGGGGTAAAATTGGCTTTTTAAAAGTCTAAACAGGTTAGAGCCAGTGGAAGGTGCCACATGCCTCAATGGAAAAAATTCAAAAGCAAGTCCTAAAGGCCAATCCCAAACAAGCACAGGCCCTCCACGTGTCCCAGTGTCCAAAAAGGAAACCGCCATTGAAAAGTCTAAGCTTAGGAATGGCGTGTAGAGGCCTCCACGTGTCTCATCCGCACAACTTCAAAAGAAAAATGCTGGAGGCGCCTCTCCCAATATGCGTTGAGCATCCACATGTCCAGTGTTAGACATATGACCTTTTCCAAACAAAAGGGAGTTAGCCACAACACAAAGAAATAAAGCAAAGCCTGCAGAAGGAGCCACGTGTCTCTTCATCATAACTTCAAAGGCAAAATAAAAATGTAGTCCCCAAAAGTGTGCCAGCTCTACACGTGGCCATGTTTTAGGTCAAAGCGAGAAGGTGGGTCATTAAAGGAACTTTGGAATTTTATCTTTTTTTAAAAAAAGCGTAAAATTATAGAAATAAGCCGCACCTCCACCGACACCCAGAGAAGCCACGTGTCGTGCCTAAATTATATGCGGGGCGAGCCTTGGAAGGATTTTTTTCCAAAAGTGGGCCAGCTAGCCAAGGGAAGACTTTTCGCTAAAGTGGAAAATATGGGCCAGTGGACCCGAAGCTAACTTTTGGGAAATGTAAAGTTGCGGGACCATGGGTGTTTTTTTCATTTTTGCAACTTTCATAAAAGTGCAGTTTGCAAGTGCAAGCCCGTGAGCCCGAGGAGGTTTTTGCCAAATGTAAAATAGTGAATTTTGGGCCTGTGGGGCTACAGGAGATTTTTATAATTTTGCATTTTTTTGCAAATGGTGTCAAAGTGAATTTCAGGGCCTAGATCTATTTAGCAAAACTATTTTTTCACCTTTTTGTATGGATTCAATTCAAATATTGAAATGGGCATATCTTTCAATCCAGTGCTCAAAATTCAATAAATTTGGTACTTTTGGAAAGATCTTGACCTCGTCTATGTCATGGAATCCTGAAAATTTAATTTTGACAAGCATAGGTGGGTGGAAAATAGGAAAATGTCTTTTATGACATTAATGTATGATTTGATTTCTTCAACCAAATCAGATTTGATTTTATATGCCTTTCTTACTTCTTCAACACACCAAATAGACATGGAGAGGTAGACTTGACATATTGTATTTGGATTTCTAGTGGCATTGGTGGCTGGTAGTTGAGCTTCCAAATCAGATTTCCCACCTCCGTTTCTTCTCCTCTCTTCTCTTCATCTATGAAGGTAAGAGCTTGGCTCATGTAAAGGGTTGGACATTTTTGTTTTGCACCCTCCCTTTTTCTCTTTTTGTAGACAAATTCATGGAGTTTGAACCTTCTATTAAGAATTTAATGCAATTTTTTCCCTCTTGTCCATTGTAATGTTCTGTATCAATTTTGAAGCAATAATACACGTCTGTGGATGATTTCAACCCTCTCTTTATTCATTGCCTTTATTTGATCTTTCATTGCAATATTGGTTACCTATGCATGGTGGTTGTATTACATTTTAATGGTCAATGTTTGGTAGCAAATCTGGTGTTCAACATTCCTTTTGTGCATCACCTCTATAAGTTTAGGTTTAATTTCTTACATCTTCTTAATTTTGTCTCCTTGGAAAGTTAGAATATTTTTAGAATAGATCCTCTGCAAATTTTATGTGTGCACCTGAATAGAGGAATAGGATCCGACCTTCATCCAGAGAGCTCTCTTGATTTCAAAGTCCCACACTTTGAGATATGCTCCATGTTATGCAATCACACTAAGAGTCTCAACCTATCGATTTGTAGACATTCAGGGGTGTTGTGATTTTGCACTAACAGGTTTTTTTTGCAATTGTTTTCCCATAGACTCTGGGTTTCCAAATTATTGGATTTTTCCTGACCAGGAGGCTCATTGTGGCTGTCTGAGATGAACTTCGATCTCGATGACCAAATTTGGTCAATTTTTCTTGTTTGAATTACATGCATCCACCAGGGCCCATTCTTTCACCATAAGCACATAATGGGTTTTTCAAAACCCATAAGAGGAAAAAAATCCTCGATTGATTTGCGAGTCCCCTTGAATCCCTCCAAATATTTCCAAAAACACATGATTTTTCCTATAAACCTTGATTTTCCTCTCGTGAATGAGCTGCATTCGAGTGTTCGTGTCATTTACCCACCCTATTTTCTATTTTACCTGGGGAAATTGATAACAAGTCTTCCTCGACCTTGAAAATAGAGATTTCAAGAGCAAGATTTAGAGTAAACCTAACCCATTAACCACCGCTTATTTATCTTTTCACTCCGAGAGCAAAAGAGGAAACCGTGTATTGACATCCTTTTGTTCAACCTATTCATTTATGGTTACATTGTGAGAAAAAGGACATTAGAGGTTGAACTCCACCTCGTGGTACACTTCACATGAACCTCCTCCAAACTTGTGGCTATACATCCACCCCTATTCCTAGATGGTCAACCCTATTAGATGAAATAAATCCTCAAGGAGATTCCCCTCCCTTTCTACCTCCCTTTAGAGCGGTATGTTTCATGACTTATTTTTTCATTCAAATTTTATTTTTATTTACGAAAAAAATTGATTATCAATTTTTTCCTTTAAAAAGATGAAAAATCTAAATATAGACTATCAAATATTGGTTTTTTGATAAGTACAAATTCTTGTGTAGTCATCTCAAAAGCGATGGGAGAAAATTTCTAAGTAAGATAACAACAAATATTTAACTTTTATGGATATCCCTCAATTTTAGGGACATTGTGGTTCCTTTTATAGAAGAAAGCCATAATTAATCTTTGAATGTATACATAGCTTGAATAACTCTATGCTAGGAAAAGCTTCATACAATTTGAATTTTTACATGAATAACATGAGTATATTTATTGATTTTACCAAAAGTCCAAAATTAGTTTTGGAGTATTAAAATATTATTAGAGGTTCCACTTAGCTTTCCCATGAGAACTTGTATAAGTTAGATTTCAAACCTATCAATGAGGATGACTTCACGCGTTCTATTATCTTTATAATGAAACTGGCCATGGTGAATATTAGCTTCATTCCACTACTCCACCATTACTTACAAATTCCATGGTGCCTTTTCACAATATCATTCATTTTCTTGATGTTATTCCTACTTTCAACTCTATCACCATTATAACACACCAAGATGCTCCACATGACCTTCTTACCAATCTTTTAGATCAGGGTTTTTTTTTAGTTTCCCCTAAATGACAACAATTCATTCGGAAATGTTATAAAAAACTATAAACCCTATTTTTATGACCATTTCTTATTTAGACATGTGACTAGAGAATTTAAAATCCTATTGCAACAATTCATCTCCCTCGAGGGTGATGGAATCATCAACATTTTTCAATATTCTAAGTCATCACATACACAATCTCTTCCTCTAGATATATTGCTACCATCCATGCCACATGTTCGTGATACATTCACTTTTACACTCTACATTCAAAAATAACATTGGAAACATGTTCCTTTCAATCTTACTACCAAAAAAAATTATGAATCACTAATTCGTACAATACAGGTATACTTTGTCTACAACCATATAATCATTACAAAGGACACATCATGTTACGAATTTTTTTTTGTCCTATAGTCCTTACCACAATGGTCCTGGATTACCCTCAATACCAAACCTACAATTGAGCTTGGCTGCACTTGTTTAAGATAACATATGTTACATTAAAATTAACATCACATTAATATTTTTTAAAAACCAATACATCCAAAAACATTTTAAATAAGTACATATGTATGTTTATTCATTTTTATCTTAAGAAAATTGATACGAGGAAGAAAATGTTTTGTGAAAATGATAAATATATTTCATAAAGTTATATTTCTTGTAGACAATGTTTTCCCATTAATTATTATAAACAATTTTTGTACATAGTTTGTTGCTAAAAGAAGTTATACATTACCTTTTGAAACAATGTGTGTGTGGGCACATGAAATATTTTGTGGTCCATTTTAGGTTTTTTGTAAATATTGGAAAGTTCTTTTTCTGAAAATGTAAATGAGATAATTTTCTTCAAGAATATTGAGACAAAAAAGTTTAATAGGAGGTAAAAAAACTTACTTAAATGAGGGTAAACAACAAAAAATTTGAGAAGAGAAAAATCATTAGAAATAAGCAGGAAGTAAAGAGTAAAGAAAAAAATCTAAAGAAATACCTTTTGATGGAACAATTTTTATTATACATTCTTGCGGGGATACATCTAAGGATGGTGTAAGTATCACTTCAATGAATATATTCAAGAAAATCATGCATGAAGACAAATTTATAGAAGAGGACATTACACACATTACAAGGTGAACATGAAGACCATACAAATAGGCAAACTAATGGTAATTATTAGTAAAATTTGTGCAATACAGGATAACTATTTCAAAATTTTAGGCATCATTTATTTTAGTTATGGATATTTAATAATTTTGGGTTGGACTCAACAATTTTTTGGTACAACTTTTGGTATTTTTACAAATTAATAATAATAATTCAAAGAATTCCTAAACTTGTAACTTAATTTACTACTATATTTAGTTATGGGGTGTATCACCTAATTTTCATGCCTTCTCCCTCTACATGGCATGATCATGTTACTACATGCACTTGTGTAAACCTCGCTTTCCATAATTTCTCCCTCTACCCAACAAGATGAGATTTATGGAACTTGTTATCTCCCAATCTAAAACCCCACATTTACTTTAGGATAATTGAGCATGAAAAAGGACATGGAAGAATGATGGATCTGCTTTATATTGTCATTTGTAACTGTGATGGATCTATATTCCTTTCATGACCTAGTCTATGGAGATGATAAGGAGGCACCTGACTAAGGGTGTGGTTGTTCACCTGATACTTTATGGCTCTTCCTAAACCAAGGTGAGAGGACCTAAAGGGTGGCTTGAAAGGGGGAGGGAAATACTATGTTTCAAACCCTCAAATTTTTGGAACCTCTAAAATGAATGATAACAAGATCATACCAAGCCAAGAACACAAATGCTAAAAAAACACCACAATCAATAAAAAGAAAGAAATTTACCACAATAGCTTTACATAAAACCTTTGCAAACAAGTGAGCACCAATATCATATATTATAATGGAACTCAATGAAATACATTGAGAATGGGCCTTACTTAAATAGGTGAGGAATAACAATCTAAGAACCAATCAAGGTCGTAGATCAAGCCATAAATCAAGGAAATAACTAGTCATCAAAGAATTAGTCAAGACCATAGATTTAGGAGAGAACCAGGACATCAAGGATCTAGTCAATACCATAGATCAAGGAAAGAACTATACCTAACAACTAGATAATATCTCCTAATATCTAAATAAGATAAAAGAAATATCCACACACATAAGTGGGTGAGGATAAATACAATAAAGGTAAATAAAGTACCTAGGTGAACATGAGCTAAGGTAAATACCTAATCTAATAACCTCAATCTGAGATCAAATAAAACCTTAAAATTTAAGGTTCATTCAAGAATGGTCACACAAACATTGAAAACAATTGATATATAATAAAAACAAACCATTAAAGATTGATATAGGGTTACCAACAACATCATTTTTAAGGTATCAATTAACAATTTGGAATAAAATTATACTCCGATACTAAGATTCACAAATTAGGGAAAACCCAATCAAAATATTCAAAAGATGATGATTTTTAGGAATATATCATGTTAAGTTTGCAATAGATGTTGAAATTATTAGAGGTAGAGAAAAGGAAAGTATAAAATGAAATTAAAATGGAGGAAATAACAGAAAAGGGTACTATCTATAGGATGTATATTTATTAAATATTTTATCTTAGTAATTATTCATTGATTCATACTTGAAATCAAAGGGAAATTAGCATCCAAAGGTTATTTACACTCATGACAACCAAGCAAGGAAAATAATACAAAATAACTCTTTAAACCCCAACACGGACACTTGAAAATAAAGTATCACACACTCATCACAACAAATCCTAAACACCAAAGGACACCCTAAGAGATCCAATTATGTGCTTTTAAAATTACATAATGGAAGCATATAATTGAATGTAGTGACGTAGATTAACACTATAATGCAACAAACCTCAATACCCAATCATACAATCAATTAAAAAATTATTCACTATAGTTTTATAGAATGATTAACACATAATTATAGAGGAAAATAAAAACATTTCAATTTCATATTTGTTTACAACATGGAACATAAAATTCATATAGAATGAAAGGCTTTGTGTGTCCATTTTTAAAGCAGGTATAAGAAACATGTAGGAATGAGTCTCACAGCTTGGTAATGACTATATAACAATATCCACCTTAGCATGAACCTATACATGAATAGAAAAAGAAACCAATTCTCTATAAAGATTCTCCACAAATAAAAACCCTCACTTCTAATGTATAAATTCTTCCTTTCCACGTGGTGAGGAGACCCAAAACCGATCTTCTTACCCCCTCAAAGTGAGGATAAACACTCACTTTTATACAAATATATCTCATACATTAAGTAATATCCTATGCAAATGTTAATCTAAAGGATTAGAGCATGTCAATTGATGATCCATGTTCTAAGGCATGCCCATTAATGGAGAGCAATGAAATTAATAGGATTAATGAATGTGAAATTGCCAAGTTTCTAATTCTTAATACTTATATCATTAATTATTTATTTTGCAGGGATATGAGAGGTGTATTATTCCTTTTTAAGAATCCATGGAAAAAGTGCGATCAAAATGAAGTTTATTCAAATTATTAAGAAATTTTCAATACACTTAGTGTGAGGTGAAATGCATTCCTGAGATTAAATTTATTGGAAAAATTTAAATCCAATCACTCCTAAAAAAACTCCCTTGTTCATGAAATTTCAAGATAATTCACCTTTGCGTTGTGGCTCTCAAAGTATTCATTTTTTCAATGGTTTGATATTTCAATTCGTTCATGGTTTTGGATTTTTCTATAGGATATCCTTTGTATTATGGAATTAATTTCTAGTGACCATACTTCTTCGTTCCATGATCTTTACAGCTCTATGTAACATTATACCTTGAGAAACTCATGGAAAATTAACTTATTGTTCTATGACATCTGTACTTGGTTGTTGTTATCCAATTTTCTCTCGGAGAAATTGAATGAACATGAACTTGCATGATGTGAAAATGGAGTTGTTTCAATGGAAAAAGGCTTGAATTTTGAAGTTGGGTGAATAAATATAAAATAGGTCACGCAAATTGCACGGAAGCTCAGGAACTCGAGTTATTTCGGAGAACAAAAAAATTCTGAAGTTTAAAATTTCAGACTTCAGAGGTGGAACTTTTCAGAGATCTAGACGAACCTAAATGTCTGAAACTCTAAAAGTCTAAAATTTTAGACTTTCAAGTTTTGGGGTTTCGGAGATTTCGGACCACGAAGTCAAAAAAAATGAAAGGAAATTTTCAAAAACCTGAAACTCCAAAAGTCAGAAATTTTAGACTTTCGGGTTTCGGGGTTTCAGGGATCTCAATGAAAGAAAAAGCCCAAAATCCAAACTCCCAAAGTATGAAATTTTAGACTTTCAGGTTTCAGATTTTTAGAACTCTTTGAGAAAAATATGGAAAAAAGGACTATGAAATGTCAAAAATTTGAAATTTTGAAAGTCTAAAATTTTTGACATTCAGACTTTTGGGGTTTCAGAATTAGGAGTTTTGGAAGTATCGATCCCCAAAACATGAAAATCACACCAAATGTCTGAAATTCTGAACTACAAAAGTCTAAATTTTAGACTTTTGGACTTTTGGGTTTCAAATTTTCAGAACTCTCAAGTAAATTTGGCAGATGAACAATGTTATTACTTCTGAAATGAAATGTCTGAAAGTCTAAATTTTGGGGTTTGAGAGGTTGCATGCTTTTCAGACTCAAATCAGAATATTAACAATAAATGACACTTCAACCTTTATATGGCCATAAATTTTGACTAGAATCTCGGATTTGAGCAAGAGAGGACTTTTTGAAAGCTCTTGACATCTACTACACAACAATGACTAGATATCTTTAAATTAGTGGGACTAAGTTCTTAAAAATGAAAAATACATTTCTTCATTTTTTGAGGTGTCCCAAGTTTCTCACCTACCACCATTAATAAAGTATGGGATTCTTTTCATTCCCAACAAGGAACAACACATAGAGGTATGGGTTTTGCAGGTAGAGTCCATCATTCTTGTAGGTGAATTCAATGGTCTTTTGGGGTGGTTGAAGTAGAATTTGGATTTCTTCTATCCCACTCTCTCATTATTCTTATATATGGTAAGGAGGGTCATTTTTCTAAAGGTTGGACATTTTGGCTTTGCACCCTCCCTTCTTATTTGGTCTACAAGTGAATTTTTGGAGTTTCAAATCTCCCATTCAAACTGTAATCCAAGTTTGTGCCTCTTGGACATTGTAGTGTTCTATATCAAATTTGTGGAGCAATAATTAATGTTTGTCGATGATCTTCAACCCTCTCTTATGATCATTTCACCTCTCTATTCTCTCATTGCAATCTTGATTATCTGTTTATTGTGGTTGTATTACATTTCAATGGTTTGTGTTTAATGGAAAAAGGGCACCTTGTCCATGGGTTAGCCCTTTCCCAATACACTTCAGCCCTAAGGAGAAGCTAGACTTCATGGTGAAGATGCTTTGACCCAATTTTCACAATGGACAATAGAGATATGGGCATATGAAATTGGTGTTGAGCAACCTTGTAAATGGGTAAGTTCTACACCATCACCTGGTAATTTTCTCTCTACTCCTCAAGCAAAGTGCCATCTCAATTTGGGTTTCAATTTCCAAGATTCCCATTGAATGTTATCCCAAGTGTTGATTTCATTTCTCCATTCCCTAGTCTTCCACCTCATCTCAATTCTTATGTCCTTTTCCCTTCCAAAAATTATCACCTCCAAACAAACAAGTTTCACCTCCTTGCCACCACAAATAATTGCAAAAAACCAGTGAGTCACAACCCACCCTCCTCTTGCATTCCCAAATCCATGTTGGGAAAAAGAAAATCAAAAAGCTAGTCAAGGAGAACAACAAAAAGAAGAGCCAAACAAAGAAGAAAAAATTAGAAGTTTGGTAAGCTTGGCTCTCAAATTTGTGATAACAAATATCCCCTTGATGGTTAAGCCTTCAGAGGAGATTAAAGTTGATGAGCTAGTGGTGGCCAAGGCTGATTTTATAGCAGCAAAGAAGCGAGAAAGATCAGTCATCATGTTGCTCGAGTGTAGTTTCCATGTTGGCACTTTTCTCTGGAGGAAGATGTTGGTTCAATTCAAGTTGCACAATCATTCATGGAAAGGAGCTCAAGAAGATCTTGCATCCCTAACTTGTCCTCTAGAGCAATAGATTGAAGAGTTTGATTTGATAAACTTCATGCTAGAGGAAGAGGTCATTCAAGAGTAAGATTGTCTTCAAGCAGAGGAAGGAGAATCTGCTTCAAATCCAAAAGAAGAGGAGCACATTCCAAATTTTGAGGAGAAAAATGCATGTCCAAGATCTTTGAACTCAAAATAGGCTATAGAAGAACCTTTAGTTCTTCCTTCTACTTCATTCTCTTCAAGCTCCAATGTTGAAGAAGAGTTTTATCTTTCAAAATTCATCTTTGAGAATGAAGATAACCATGATGATCAAGTTACAGATCAAAAGAACACCATGGAAGAGGTTGAACATTTGTAGCAGGACAACAAGGAGGCAGTTTATCTGTCAGATTTGGAGGACTATTTTGATGGAGAGGAACCAGTTGAAATCACATTGTTTTCTCCTTCATCATCCATCTTCCAAACACAAGAAAATACTATCATGAAGGAGAACATTCATTTGCAACAGCTTGCATTTTATAGCAACTCTTTGGAATCAAGGTTGGAAGATATTAATCTTCCATGTTCTTCACTAGAAGAGGAAGGAAAAGAGTAGAAAAGTTCCACCATTCCTTCCACACCATCCACCCAAGAAGGTCTACAAGAAGACTCCATTTTTGGAGGAGAATTTCATAGCTATGGGCATATCAAATGGATCAAACCTTGCCCAATAAGGTATTTGGCTTCATTGGAGCCAAAGGAGAAGCCACAACCAGTCATGCTTGCTTCTAAGCATGAGGATGATATGCAAAGTACCAAGGATCAGCTGCAATGCCTCTTCAATCCAAATGCAGAGAAACTAAAAGAGGTATTTTATTTGTTTCCTATTGATACCTTGATGATTTGGGTGGAGGACTAGATTCTTCTCAGTTTTCCACTCATACTAACAGCAATGATCAGCTCCAAATCATTTGCATGGCTGCCATTATTTAGGAAGGGAAGCTATTTCTCCTCGCTAGTCAGCAGGATTTGTTTGAGCTCCCTTTACTCTTGGTTAGATAAATGTAGGTAGGTTTGCTTGCAGCAAAATAAGTGCTTTTGCACACTTTGCATGTTCCATTTGGATCATGTATGATTTTCAATTTGGTACATAGTTGTTTGGTGTTGTTTTGGTTGCTCTTGTACGTTGCTTTTAGTGGCTTTTGGTGAAGATCAACTCCAAGTCTCGGTGGGTTTCCAAATGGCTCGAGAGGTCGATTTTCATAGTTTAGATCGAGTTGGTTATCGGATTGACTCCATACCCAATGGATCCAACAAAGGCCACCGATCATACATATAGTAGGAATATGACCCCTCTCGAGTCACCAAAATTGTTATCCAAAATGAGCCCCTACTTATTTTGGCTAACATGCCTTCATTCTTTTCTTCGTTGTGCTTCAACTTCAATTTTAAAAAATTTAAAGCACTCAAAAGATTCTATAAATGGCTTCATCAAATAGGATTTTTCTTCCCTTTCCAGAAAAGGTAAAGAAGTCCACCTAACTCCTTGTATTTTTAAGTTATGGCTTAGTGGAGTTTGGAGGAAATATTCCTCAAGGCGGACCCGCAAAGGTAAGGAAACATTTTTGCCAACGAAAATTTGCCAAGGCAGATCTGTAGGAAATTTTTGGCACTTAGCCCTTTGGGTGAAAATCTTAAAGGACAATTTTTTTCCGTAAGCCCGTAAAGAGAATGGAGAAAATTGCTTAAGGCTCACAAACAACGAAATAATGCCATGTGTCCATTCATCGGCAAGAGATCGGGCGTCGGGAGGATTTTGGAATTGTCAACAAAGTGGTGAAAAGTGTAAATGAAAAAATAGAACTGTATCCCCGTGGCCAGTCACAGGGTGCCACGTATCCACATCAGTGGCGGGGAATTCAGCAATGGAAGACCTTGGAAAAATGTGCCCTTGCGGGCAAAATGGGCAGAATGTGATTTTGAGACCCATGGACCAATTAGAAAACACCACGTGTCTCGGAGCGGTGGGGCCATGGAGGAGTTTTGAAAATTTTCCAATTTCGTGAAAAGGGGAAAAAGGTCAACTTTTGTCCCGTAAACCCGAATTTTGCTCTCATTTCACCATTTTTACCCTAAATCTTCAGAGGGGCATATCTTTCGCACCAGAGCTCGAATTTTCAAAATTTTCGTATCAAGGGAAATTTGTTGAAATCCTCTACATGATGGACACTTCAATTTTAAATTTTGATGGATTTTTGTGGGAGAAAAATGGGAAAACATCTCTAGCATGGAAAAATTGTAGAAAATGACCCCAACCACCAAAATTAATGAAGTATGGATCTCTTTATTGCTCGCAAAGCAATGTATGATGAAGTATAGGATTTTTCATGGAAACTCATCATTTTGTAGTATAATTAAATGGATCTTGTTGGTGGTTGGAGTTTTAAAATCAATTTTCCCATGTTTTCTCATTTCATTCTTTCTCGTTCGAGCATAAAAGCTAGTTTTGGCTCATTTATAAAAGGTTGTTCATCCTTCTTCTTTACCTCTCCTTATTTTATTCCCGGTGGTTGAAAATGGAGTTTGAACCTCCTCTCCCGCTCCGTAATGGAATTTTTTTCCTCTTTCCGTGAAATGATGCACTATGTAAATTCTAAGTAATAAAAACATGTTTTTGTGATGCATTTGTCCATCCTTGGCTCGTTTTCGTTGTTGTTTTCCTTACCTCTCTTCATTATAGGGTATATTTGCATGTTTGGATGTTCATTACAGGTTTTGGAGCTATGTTCATGGAGTTTTGGAACATTTTCAACCTCTCAAAGAAGTCATGTTGATGATGGAGAGGATATAGCTACGAGGACCTCACCTTTCTTCTTTTCATTTTTAGACTCATTTGCATTAGAAGACTCGCCCTTCCGTGAATTTAGTTTAACATTTAGGAACACTTATTTTATTTTTCTCAAGCAAATGAGTTAAGTGATCAATTTGTTTCAAAATAATGATGCTCATTGTGGCCAAATTTCTTATAGTAAGAGCATTTAAACTTTTCCTTCTTCTCTTTAGGCTTAGAAGTCTTAAGTGTTAGTGTTGGGCTTAGTGTGGGTTGGTTGGTATTGGTTTCTTTCTTAGGTTGGTCCTTTGTTTCTTTCTTCTTTTCATTTTTCTTGCCCTTATTCACCACAAGGGCATGTGACTTGGATTTTAGAGACCCCATTTGAATGATTTCGTCTTGTTCTTGAATGAGTTGGGACAAAAATTGCCAAAGGAGGGCATTATCCAAGTACTACCTAAGGCACTTTCGTTGCATGGAAAGTTGAAAATAAGATAGAGTATTCGGATGTAACTTAAGAAGAATTGACAAGATCAATTAGGAGTCTTTCTTTTCATCTTTACATTCCTTTAAACAAGTCTAGTGTGGAAAAACTTTGAGAAGAAGGCCTACAATTTTTCAAAGTCACTAGGATTTAACCCTAGTATTTCATTCTCCAACTCATGCACTCTCATGTCATCTTGCTTCCCAAACATATCGTCGAGTGTTTTCCACACTTTATCAGGTGTCGAGGAAGTTTCGATGTGGAAGAGCAAGTCGGAAGAGACAGACATATAGAGAATACCTAAGGCTTCATCACAATTGTTGAACCACTTAGATTTTTCTGGTTAATCATTAGGTTCGGTTTATAACCCCATGGTGACACGGTATAACCCTTTACTTTGAAAAACCAATATAATTTTAGATTTCCATTCAAAGAAGTTAAAAGATGTGAGCACTGGTACTTTAGATATATCTATAATGAAGAGATAGAACCAAACGATGCAGAAGGAAGGAGATAGAAAATAAATAACCATCCTAGAACAATATCACACCCCCTAGTTTGACACTTTATAGTTCAATTCATTGATTACAATCTGATGCGATTGTGTGTCGAGAACTAGTCTATCACTCACCTTGCAATCAACGTAATAACATACAAGAGTGGAGACAACAATCAAGGTTTGTTGGGCACAACAGTTCGACACCATAAGAAAGCACAAGAATGAGTGAAAACAAGAAGGGGAAGAGAAATCCTTGTGAGAAATAATATCTCACGTCACACAAAAGAATCCCTTTGCTGTAAGACTATGGTAGACGTGCTCACAAGTCCACAAGTAATAAAAGGGATAGAACAATGCTCAAGATGATTTGAAATGAGATGAATTAAGTAATACAAAGACACCCCTAGAATGCGGCACTTTATAAAATAGTGCATTTTACAAAAATGATAATCCTATCATCTAAAGTGCGCAAAAATAATTCAACTTTGACTAAAGAAGTGCTCAAAACCGAGCAACGAGTCAAAATTTATAAGCAAAAAAATTCCCGCAATCGATAGAAAAATACTAATAAGCCTCGCAAATAGATTAAAAAAGTGCCCTAAATGCATGTAAAGGGTGTCATATGTATGCTCTTTAGAAATGACATCAAATTTTAGATAGGTTTTGTTTGTATTGTAAGGAGGGATTAGCCTCTTGCAATCTTGACCTCACCCTCTATCTTTGTCACTCAAGGAAGGATATTAAAACAAGTAAAAACCCAAAATAAAGGTTTACAATGGCAATTAAAAGTTTTACACCTTAAAAAATTTAAAATGTGATTTAGATTTACTAATAATTAACTCTAAGGAGAATGGACTAGGGCCCATGTTGACCGAGCTGTGAGTTGTTGGTAAACCACCGATGGAAAGAATATCTCAAACTAAGTCCACATGTCGATGAAAAGTGAGGCCACCGTGCAGAGGAATCTTACATTGCATAAATTTTGAGGAAGGTTTCGGAGATACGTTTGTAGTCTAACAAGGCAAGCATTAAGGCAACAAAGGATGAACAAACCGAGGAATCTTGTGCAAGTAAGTTTGACCAGAAAGCTGACTATCTCGTAGAAATGGCAGAGAGGGCACGGGAAAACTAGGAAGGTACTGCTTTGTTGACACAATGAAGCACCAACCAAACACAGATAAACCATGTCGAGAAACTAGAGCCAACTTCTAATGCATAGAACCACGATGGAGAGCCATCAGACCGTGTGAAGATTTTAAGTAAATACGTAGGTCACACCCACCACAGAGGGAAATACAAGTTGAATCAAGGTTATCACGGATACGGGAGCTCAAGACAGAAACCAAGCACCATGCAAAACTAAGAAAACACTCGGGAGTGATCAGTTAGAGGCCAATAAACTAGTGCAACCTAGGAAAACCATAGTCTAAGGATTGTTGTATGCTCAAGTTGTGTTGAATCACGTTTTCACTGGTGTATCCTCAAAGCAGGATGTGAAGGGAGTGAGTCGGTGGTGACCGATGAAATAGACATGAGTTGGCGGGAATCAAAAGGGAATGCAATGAGCTATTATGAGGATAGTACTAAGAGCTATATTCCAATTCAGTTCTGGGATCCAACACTCCTCAAATACTAAGAATCGACACTTATTTTACCCTCGCAGATCCGAACTCGAACACAACCATAACTAGCAAGTAATACAAAAATCGTTAGAGTAGGTATTTACCTCACCTCATGTTCACCTAGGTACTTTATTTACCTTTATTTTATTTATCCTCACCCACTTATGTGTCTCGGATATTTCTTTTATCTTATTTAGATATTAGGACATATTATCTAGTTTTAGGTATAGTTCATTCCTTGATCTATGGTATTGACTAGATCCTTGATGTCTAGTTCTCTCCTAAATCTATGGTCTTGACTAGTTCTTTGATGACTAGTTATTTCCTTGATTTATGGCTTGATCTACGACCTTGACTAGTTCTTAGATTGTTATTCCTTGCTTATTTAAACAAGGTCCATTCTCATTGTATTGCATTGAGTTCCATAATAATATATGATATTGTTGCTCATTTGTTTGCAAAGGTTTATGTAAAGTTATTATGGCGAATTGCTTTCATCTTATTGATCGTGATGTTTGATTAGCATCTGTGTTCTTGGCTTGCACGATATGGTTATCATTCCTTTCACAAACAACCACAAAGAATGAGAACACATGGAAAGGTAGTTAAGGTGAGAGCCCGCACAAGAAAATAACAAAGAATCACATGTCCACACTAAAGAAAACCAAGCTCACGAGAATAGAAGCAATCACGAACTCAAAGAACGGATAATGCAAACTAACCAAAATACCTTCAAACTTGCAGAATCGATGAAACCTCAACGCGAGGTGAGCAATATGATTCCAAAGTAATAATCAAAAACTTGCATGAGGAAATAAGAAGAAACCAGAAGTAATAAGCAACTTAATAAACGAAGAGTGCACGTTTTAAAGAAACCTCACGCTCTCATACCATGAAAGAGGGATTCGTAAGAACCGATATCGAAAAAAATGCACCATAATGAAGTTTCACTCCTATGGTAATGTCAAGCTCCACGCAATAAGCAATATTTGAATCAATGGAGTAAAAATGCAAGTAAGAAAACATGTCTACTCATACTCATAGATCGAAAAAGGAAGTACAAGTAGGGGTGTTGTGTAACCCCATGCCTAAACAAGGAAAGAAAATCAATGACACCACTGACACATATGACGTGACTAATGCATATGACGCCACTAAAGGAGGAGTTACAATTCTAAATAAGGAATGTAACTCCTATGACG
Source organism: Taxus wallichiana var. yunnanensis (assembly GCA_018340775.1). NCBI lineage: Eukaryota > Viridiplantae > Streptophyta > Pinopsida > Cupressales > Taxaceae > Taxus > Taxus wallichiana. The sequence continues at coordinate 540,656,046 of CM031239.1, forward strand.
CATTGATGCAATGACAATAACATTCTATGATAGAATCCGACACTTGTCATTTGACTTCCTAAGACCTATGACTTTGGAAAGGTGAGATGACTCACCAGTGTGATTTGGGCGATGACTAGGCATGTCACACACACCAACAAACCATACCATATAGTGTTACCCTATTTGTACAGTCTTATATATTCTCTAATTGTTATCCTATAACATTTTATGTTTGTCATATATATAGATTGGTAAGTTGTTTTAAAACACTTGTTGTCACACACGTGGTAATGAGGATCTTTGCATGAATCCGAACTTCACCTCAAACCCTAGCCATGGATGAAGAGTTCTCCAAAATAATATTAGAAGGGTTGTGGGAACCTCGTACACCACTAATATTGGGACTTTTGTAAATAATCCCGAAAGGTTTGGGACCTACTAACCGATGTTTTTCTTTTGATTTTAGACATTATATTCTAATAATGTGTTGAAATGTCATGGAAAAGGATAAACAATCAAAAATGGACCTCCGAAAGTCCTAAGTTTGAATAGAGTAGTTATACTTATCATAGAAAGAGTTCATAACTAAATCAAGGTTTCTTAGATTAGGTTAAAAAAGGTTTTGAAAGACACCCTCAAAGTTTGTATATAGAACCAAAAGATAGAATAATTTATCTCCACATAAAAAATTACCAAAATTAGGTAGAAATAGGATTGCTCCAAAATCGTAAGTAGAAATCAATCCAACACAAAATATGGACCCCATAAAAGATACAATAGATCCTCTAGTAGAATTAAATCTGCCTATAATAGATTGCAAAACTATGAGGCTGAAAAATTTACCAACTTGCTATATTTTTAGTTGAGACCGCAATGTAATTTTATCATTTCTTGTTTTATTCCTTTTCCATCTCTTTCATATAACCATCTAATCTTCCTCAACTGGAAAAATAGGAATGGAAATTTCCATTTACCCTTTAGAGAAATCCCCAATCTCATCCTTACCTATCCTACTACAAGGCCATTAACTTTTTCTAATCAATAATCAAATCAATGATTGCTAAAGTGAAAATTACAAAATTTTAGTCTACTGACATTAATATTTATTAATATTATATTATAGTTATTTTTATTACATAATATTATACAAATGGTTTTTCTCAATATTATATTATAACTTGTCAATGAGGTATTGGCTGGTTGGTAAAGTAGGATGGTTTTTCCCACTCCACTTAGGTTGAAATCTTACTATACAAATGGCATGTTTGAAAAATTAATATTTAAGCGAGCCAAGCTATAATTGAAAGGTGTGAATTTGGGTTGTTTATAGCCAAATGAAGTGAATTTTAAAATGGTAATAGTTGCATCCAATATTGTTTCATAACTCCATTTAAAAACATCTACACATAAAAAAATATGCTATGAAATTGATATATGATCTTAATTTAACAAAATTGTATTATATTATTTAATATTTTTGACTAACAATTATTTAATTATTTTACCGATGAATGAGTCTTTGGGATTCAAAATTTATCTCTTAAACCACCCTATTCCCACCTACCTCGCATTACAATCCATTTCCGCTTCACCACCTCATAAGTACTATCATCACTATTGATTTTTTTGTACAACTTCCTATTACTTTGACGTGGTCTCTCACATCCACTTGTATATCTCTTTAAGGGTTCCAAATGTATTCATAGCTTTCATTGTCAATATTTGAGCTGAAATTCTTGTCATAGATGCAACAAAAATTCACAAGACAAGTGGTTGTTAGAGTAATCAATAAGATAATATCAACCTAATACTATATAAATAGAAGCACATATCATACGAATGGTAGTATTAAATTATAATTCATTTCTAAAATGAAGATTATTGTTGAGAACAATGCCTTAATTTTCCACAAGACATTTACTATCTTCAAGTTACTAGTAGATTTCACTATTATTTGTATATTCCTCATTTCCATTTTTGTGGTTAGAAAAGAACTCATTTGCAAAATTTGTAAGTGGAAGAGCGTTCAATGTTATTCCCGAGGATTTATATAAATTTCTATGTTATTTGTAAAGAGGATATTCATGGAAATGTTTATGTTATTTATATTGGTCACATCGTGTTAATTTTGAGGACCGTATAAAATTAATACATTGAAGACAATCAGAGATAAAGAAGAATATTATATTTTCTTCATGGTATTGAAAAAGGATGGAAGAAAAATTGATTATTCACATATTTGGTGATATAGAAAGGATTTTGTAGGGCCATTCTGATTTGTATATTTTTGGGACCAAAGCTTTCCAATAGAATTAAAAGTCATGTGTTATGTTAAGAGAGAGACGAAAAAGATGAATGTGTTTTTCTTACATGAGGATGAATGTTCCAATTTCATTTAATTTTGTTTCATGTTCTAATAAATGAAAAAATATTATTTGTCTATGACTGTATAAAATGTTAAAATGAGGTGATTTGAGAAAATTGAGAAACCCTTTAAGATATTTTAGACTTATATTTTTAGTGGGAGCTTGTATGAGTGCCAAGCGAGTTATAAATTGATTTTGATTTTCACACATAATCTTATATAGGTGAAATATTCGAATAAGGTCATCCCTAGAAAGATGAAATGGAAAAAATAATACTCTCGAATTGAAATTAGATTTATTGAATATGAAGGAGTGGACCCATATAGATTAGTTGAGATAAGAGCACACATCACAAACCTTCCCTTCATTTTCCAACTAGAGAGATGAAAATGAAAATTCAAAGTTATGTGACGAATAATTTTTTTTTTTACAATTAGTTAATCAAATAAAATCTTAGAATTGATGAAAACGGAAAGTTCAACAATATGAAATTTCTACAAGAGCTAGAGAGATTATGTGATTGGAGTTCGAATGTGATAAATTATCTTAGTAAGCGATCATGGTCAAACTTGTTGTTTCACTAGGAGAAGTTCGCAAATTCTATTGTCTACATTGCCCCCCAAAGTGTGTAATTGAAAATTACTTTCCTAAAGGAAAACCACACCTCGGTGTCCATACAAACATTTTATTTACTCGGCATTAGTTTTGTAATATGTTGGTGTTGGAACACTCGATGATTGAACTTGCAAAATATGGTGTATTCAATATACATATGATAGAAACTGGACTTTAACTCAAAATAGGAATAATGTGTGTACCGTGAACTTTACAAAATTTAAGTAAAGCTATACAAAACATTGAAGGGAAACACTTGATCATTGTAAGTATGCAGGAGGTCATGTTTCCTCTTGTGTCATGAAGGTTTGAATTTATTGAAATTTTTGGGGATTGGGGGTTATCGCTTCCCATGTTGTATGAAATCATATGATTGAGTGTTGAGCATCAAGGATTGTGAGAAGAGGAGCCAATATGACTTCATTTTTTGAAATTTATAAAAGGAAGGTATAGACTAAAAGAACGTATATACTCTTACACCTTCCCCATTTGGTAATGGTGAGAGAAGAAGAAATATTAGTCTATAAAGAACCTACGAGTTAAGATTTATTTAGCAACATTGATCTCAATTTAGCATTACCATGTCCATATAAAAATTAAATAAAAATTAAATAAAGTATCCCAATTTTGAATTTCATGTTGTGATTTAACATTTTAACATTTTTTCTCAGCTATGAGATTTAATGTCTTTGAATCATTTGGCTAGAGTTACAAAATTTTCTGCAATCAAGAAATTTTTATATATTGAACAATATTTTACATAAATATAAGAATATGATCTCCTTAAATTAAATAGTCATATTCTATCTCACAAAGAACTCAAACCAATTCTAGGTGGATATTTTCAACCAAAGAAACAATAGTAATCTCACAATACATATATGAAATAAATATATCTAACTCACATAATATTATAATATACACACTTATGATTAAAATCTAACACACCCCCTCCCCCAAGTGCAACATGGGGAGTTATTTTACCAAAACAAATAAAAATTAGAAAATCATATCCATACATGCTTTTAGATCCAAGTTTTGTTACTCGGGATATTTATTTCAGTTGATCACCTACATATGAAATCAAAACTATTCACACTTTCTCTTCTATTGGATTCTTGGATTTTAACTTGTTAACCCCATACCTCCAATGATCACCTACATTCGAGAACTCACTAGTTCCCACTTTCACTTCCGGTGTGCGTTGAGATTCCCACTAGTCAATTAAAGAAAAAGAATGTAATAGAATAAATACAAAATACACTTGTTCTCTTATTCCTATTTTTATCGTAGCTTTACATCAAACGATACCCATTCGTGTATGATTAAATGTTTGAACAAGAAGTACCACTAAATTATTTTTTATTACACTTTCATTTGTGGCTTGACAAAGGTCCGTGATTGACCTCTTTCCTTTAATTTTCTCAATGGTTTACTCAATAGATTTGTTTTTGTAACTCAATTGTATGAATTGAATAGAAGATAGTCCCCTCCATAAAATTAACTCACTTATTAGACATAAGTAAATTTTTATTATTTTTCAACTTTTTGAAGCATTTGAGATGAAAACTAACTTATGTAAATAATTTTCTTGAGTATAAAAATTAACCAAAAGCAATAACCTACTATCACTAAATTAGAAACTTTCAACAACTCATCCGATGGAGAGACATGCTCATTATGACTAGAAAGAAAATCCTAGAAACATCTTCATTGTTTTCTACTTCAAAAATGCATTCTCTCAACTTCCAAATAATCACTTTCATTAAAGAAAACAACTTAGAAATTACTTTAATCTAAACTAAATAAGAATCATCACATGAGAAAAAGAGGTGGTGAATCATGAATAGTAATGGATATGCACAATACAATGGTCCCGATCCCATTCGCTCAAATACCAATTGAAATTAGTTGCATGTAGATGCATATAAAGTCTCCACAATTAAAAATCCCTTATTTTATTGAGCAACATTTTACACATATATTGTACTTTGATTCTTCAAATTAAGGAGTCCACTTCTATATGAACGAGTCAAGCTACTTTTAGATGGGTTGTTTCACATGTATAAATAAAATAGTTTTAATTCACATAAATTTTAATGTACATATTAGAAGATTAATTCGTAACAAAGTAAGCTCAAAGATAAACTTATTAAGGTGAAATATTGTAGTGACATGACCATTCTAAATGGGATTTGATGTTCTAAAAATTAAAAAGTCTAATGGGAAATGTGGAACACCACACCATCTTAGGTATTCTTATGGCTCATGTTTATCCTTTGTATATAAATTGATATATTAATGACTAAAGAATTTTAACATCAATTCATTTTATGCATTACCGAAATGTTCTATTTATAATTTCTCTTTACTAGTAGATGGTTTTCTTGCACTTAAGTTTTGAAGGATTGCTAACAAGAAAGTCATATTTACATATAATTTATAAAAAATTCTTAAAAACTGAAATTATTAGTATGTGTATATCAAGATTTAAGAATATGGTTACCAAGACTACAACATTTGCAGCTAAAATGGTGATAAAAACAGTCGGGCACATTTCAGTTATAGTGTAGCTGGTAAACATGTTGTAGAAAGGATTAAAAAACGATATTGAGGTGCATCCTTTTATCTTTTCCAGTGTCAAATAAATAATATAGTTAATATAATTTGGTAAAAATTGGCAGAGTACATTTTGATGGAGAAAGTTTGGAGGGAGAATGACACACGTGTGCATATGACTAGGAATTAGTACAACACACGGCGACCTGCATCAGTGCCTGAGACGCGGGCTGCGCATACAAGTGGTTGCTGGCATGTGACCGTGGATCATGTGTATGCTGCTTAACCTGAATTTTAGTTTGTTCGCTGATCTTGACAGAGAGATTGAGGATCCCCTTGGGCTTTCCCGAAGGGGTTACCAGCTGACACTTGTAGCTGCTGAGCATACCATTTTGCTTAAGAAGAAAGTATCTGAGGGGCACGGTCACATGGCCGATCGGATGAGGTCCCCAAACTGTGGCGCTCCATATCTGGACAGTAAGGAACAGGCGGTCCTGTTGAAGGAGGCCTCGTGGAGGGTGAATGACATTGCCTCGTTCCAACTTGGATTTCTTCCGTTTTCTTTGTCCACGTTTGTTCTGTGCTCGCTCCTGCTGCTGCGTTTTCCTCCGCCCTGGACGAACACCACCGCGTAGGCCTTGGTTTTACACAACAAATTTGGTCTCTTCAAGTTGCTCGCAGATTTCACTGTTATTTCCATGCTCCTCATTTCCATTCTTGTGCTTGCAAAATGATCGATTTGTGAGGGGAAGTGCGGTGAATGCTATGGCTGAGGATTTGCAGATGCATTTATAGGGAGAGTGTTTTTTCATGAGTTGCTCACGTGATGCTAATTTTGAGGGCCGTTACACGTCGATGACAATAAGAGCTCTGATTTGGGCGGCTATTATCCGATCCGATTCGCTTCAGGGAATTGAAACAAGGTGGAAGAAAAAGTGATCATTCCCATATTCAGTGAAAGAGAGAGGATTGTGATTGGGATATTTCTGGTACACGCTATGTTAATAGAGAAACAAGCAAGATAGCTTCTATTTTTCCTTCTTTTCAATCAAGCACGAGGATTAATGTTTCACGATGTTAGTCAATAACCTCGTGAAAAATGTTTCCAATAATAACTAAGACAGCTTTATTATCCTCCAGAATTTATTGTGACGGATTGTAATCCATTCAGATTTGGTCTATACCTTTCATTTATATTTTGATTTTCTCAAATTTTTTTAATGGAGATACGTTGATGCCTTACTACACCGAAGCTGTTGGCAGTGGGCAACATTAGAATCAGCTTGCAAGTTTTCAATTATAATGCATGCAAGGTGGAGTTAATGCCGCATGAGGACCGGTGTGGCCTTATCTCGCCACCAAGGGGTACTCAACAAGTTGCTCGCACTCGAACATCGAGCCTCAGCTCGTAAAAAAACATAACAATAGTACAACTATGATCATCTCTATCTGAATCATCTCGCCACCACTTCGACAAGGCTAAACACAAACATAGCTATACTTAGGTTGCGTCCCATACAACAACCACAAGGAGAGAGAGAAGGGGCACAAAGTGTCGTCATCTATTGAGCCTAAGGTCAGCCCGAGTTACTAGCGCATGATACCCATCCCCTCACTCCAAACATACACTCTTACCAATTTCCCTCAGGGTCGGTTAGCGTAAGGTTCACAACATAACATGTCACTACATCACTAACACAATGGTGGTTCACACACATTAATCATAGCACCTTCGCAAGGTACATATACAAGGTATTTCGAGACACGTTACATACTTGAATGGCTACAACATATTATAACATCACCACATGCTACACCCAAAGTGCAATCAATGTACGATAGGGATCATATACTCAATATATGTCCCAATTTATGACATTAATCATTACATATCACATGAACTACAATTATGATGAACACAGACTCAACATACGGTCCTTTGCCATATAACGTGGAAATACACACATTTCTACACAAAATGATAATGACATCATTAACAAATCCAATCCACTACAATCAACCTAGTCACATAACATACCGGCACACCCACACATCACAAATGCCAAAAGGATCCAACACTCTGAATCAATAATCACATTTCTTCCACACACACAACAAAATAGTGTTTCACACTCAAATTCACGTAGAATTCCTGAAAAGGAGAGAGAATACTCTCATCTTAACACATCAACATGCTAACAATTACACACTAAGTGACATACACAACATGTGCGCTAACAATATCACAATTACGACATAGTTCACATCATGCTTAAATCACATTACTCTTCCAATATCAACCACCAACATGCAACTCCACCACAACTCCAATCTGTCCCAGAGGTTCGAGAGCATGAACCTCCACTCTGATACCAAGTGTAATGCCCACTATTTCAGACACACAAGACAACATAGCAAAATACAGGATAATTTTTTTGACTTGTTTGAAACATAGCACGACACAACAAGTGGTCACAATGGCTACAACTAGCTCCTTGAAAAACTTGACACAACAATGACCACAAGGGCAATAAGGAAACACTCAACACCCATCAAGGATAGTTCACTTTTGTCTTAGATAAGACACCATAAAAATACCAACCCGTAATACCTAGTTACAGTTCAGGACACTCCACGGAAAAATCCTTTAAGGTTATGTATTCACTAAAATAGTCTTTCAAGACCTGAATTTGCGGTTTAGAAGATTCATGTTATGATTCATACAATTCTCCTTATAGGGCTAGATTTCTTTTCTTTTATACTAGAGACATAAGGCTTAGATAAAAATTACCGAAAAAGGATCACCTTTACTTTGAAAAATGTTTGTTTAATTAGTTATTAGATTAACGCAACAAGGGGGTGGAGTGAAACAAATCCCGCAAGGTTATCTAAACAACCATAAGCTACATGATCCTCATTTTAACCTTTGTTGGAAAAAGGAGACGAGTGAAAGCTCTAATTGATGGAGGTACCGGTTTAGGTTCGAATGAAAAACCCTTTGAGAAAGGATCAAAATTTTATCATTACTTTAAGAATGGTTACAAAGTACTAAGGAAACGGTTAGAGAGAGAAGGTAAATTTATTTCATTATGATCTATTTAGTTATTAACCAGCCTTTTAACGAGACTTAAGAGTTCAACTAGATTTGGGTAAAAGCTTCATTTAACAATCTCTTGATTAAGTATGACAAAGGAAACACATGGGGTCCCCAAAGAAGAGCATGAGTCTTAGAGTATCCTTAATCAAATTCCCCTACTAACTAAGATATGACTATGTCCCCAAAAGACAACAAGGAAAAATACTTTTAGAAATAATTAATGTTTCACGACAAAAGGGATAAAGTTTAATCCGTAGTTAGGGTTAATGAGGGTAGGTTTCTTTACACTGGCAGAAAAAAAACTCATTTCTTTCCAATTTAAGATTCTTAAATTTATTAACAAGAAACCCAATTTCATTGTTATTTTATTTATTGATTCATCTATGAATTCATTTTATTTTATTTTTGATTAACTTAGAAGAAGGATTGCCACTCACTAAAATATACAAAGAATTGCACTAGTGCCAAGACCATAGGGGGGTTATTAAACATGAAAGTTTTATTAAATGAGAGAAGAAACCACCATTGTTAAACGAGAGGGCTAAACACGGTTATAACATTTCTATTCAACATGGCACACAAACCAAAGGTATCACAAGATTCAAAAGAACTTTAGCTGAGAACAAAAAGATAACAATTTGGTCAAGCCATGTTACAACATTGTTATGACTGAAATAATATCATAAGGAGAGTACACGAACAAGGGGATGATCGAGTTCCTTTCCTCACAAATTATAAGTTTCGCTACAAAAGGACAAGACAACTTTATTTCACAATTATCGATAATCCAAGGCAAGAGGCCTTCTAAACTCCTTTACAAGCACCATTACAAGATTTACAACACATTTGACATTTGACCAAGAAACTTCATAAATCAAATCGATGAAACCTTCACAAATCTTTCCTTTATCAACACGCACAAGCCATCTCGCACAAGTATTAACTTTAGTCGCTTCACGAGAACCGAGCATGCTAAGATCGACCATTACAAAAGTAAGATAACATTTAACAATATCAAGAAAGGAATGCTCTATTTCAAGAATGGATCAAAGCAAAAACCACTTATCACCGGGATTTTATTGAAGCTTGAGAATTTATCTAGAATGATTAAAGGTTTTACTTAGGCTTCAATTGGATGAGTTTTACGAAAGAAGACAATTTACCTTACAAATGAATGAGAGATAGATTGCATGGTTTATAAACTATTTCTTCGACAAGAAAGAAGACAATTTACCTTACAAATGAATGAGTTATAGCTTCGACAAGAAAGAAGATGTACACACAGAGACTTTATTGAGATGTAGCTCTAATAAGGAAGACGACACACATATATACACATATTGTATTGCACCGAAGCTCAGAAATTGAAGGAAATATATATGCACAGAAGTGCTAATTTGAGTTTGCAATAATTTTTTTATTTTCAATTTTTTATTTTATTTCTCTTAGTTGTTATTTTATGTGCCTAATTTATACAAATTCGTATCAGAGCGTTTACGACTGGAATTGTACCAACCTTCATGTATAAATTAATTTTTTTGCCTAATTGTTTTTTATTTTTCCATATGGCAATGTACGTCCATGTACAACTCATCTGCAAGACATAAACATACCCAAAGCACACCTACACACTATCAATGATCACATCTATCACCTATAGGTGATAATTTTGCATCGTCAAGATGGTTTTTCATGCATACTTTATGCACCATTAGACGTTGTGAGAGATGTCATTATAACTTAATTAAAAAACCTTGGACATAATGATACTAAGTCGTTGTGATCTATAACTGATTGAAAATTTTGTGTTGTGTCCTTGACCAATGAATAGACAAAAGGTGAAAAGTGTTCAAGAGTCTGAAATATGAGTCATGGAAGTATGTGTATAACTGTGACACCTTTAAAAGGATTTAACACATTCATTTTGTGAAGTCTTGGGTCTCATTAAAAATATGGTATGAAAAGGTATGATATTACTGTGTTTTGGTCTAAATCAATATCCATGAGATCACGTTCAAGCTCAAGAAGCAGTGTATAAGTCTATGGTGTTATTTTAAACTCAAAAGCTAAAATTTCCTAATGTTTATATCCTTTATCTCTGTAAAATTGTTTACAAGGTGAGTATATGGTCTAATTGAACATTATGGGGCAAGTTGTAAGAATTATGGTCTTCGTTCAAGTCTTCATAATGGTCAATGTAACGAGTATATTGTTCTTGAAAAAGACATGTCTATGCAGTAAGAAGAAGGTTGGTCTGCCATGCTATGTGAATGATTCACAAATGAGTTCATCATGGTTTTGAAGGTCTCGAGCATCTCAAAAGTGAGTATTAATCTTGCAGTAGTGTCCTAGATGTTTCATACCCACTCCTCCCCCATGTCTATGTAGCATTATATCCGACACCCAAATATGATTCTACAATCTTCTGTTCTTGGACTTCAAGGATATAAAAACAGGAAGAAGAAAATAAGGGAATGATGGAGTGAAACGGATAAAACTATTTAGTGTTTTAGTGGAATGAAATAACATTAATTGAAGATCCAATCTCAAAAGTTAGCTTGAGGAAGTTAGACACATCCATAACATGTTGCAGCTCGCAATAAAGTGGAAAAGATTTGGTATCAAGGATTAAAATAGAATATTGTTCGCAGTGTCAAATAAATAATATAATTAATTTAAATAAATAAAAATGGCAGAATATATTTTCACTTTTGACTGGATGGAGAATCACACATATGACTAGGAATTAGTACAACACACGGCGACCTGCATCAGTGCCTGAGAAGCGAGCTGAGCATACAAGTGGTTGCTGGCATGTGACCGTGGATCATGTGTATGCTGCTTAACCTGAATTTAAGTTTTTCGCTGATCTTGACAGAGAGATTGAGGATCCCCTTGGGCTTTCACTTGTAGCTGCTGAGCATACCATTTTGCTTAAGAAGAAAGTCTCTGAGGGGCACGGTCACATGGCCGATCGGATGAGGTCCCCAAACTGTGGCACTCCATATCCTGTTGAAGGAGGCCTCGTGGAGGGTGAATGACATTGCCTCGTTCCAACTTGGATTTCTTCCATTTTCTTTGTCCATGTTTGTTCTGTGCTCGCTCCTGTTGCTGCGTTTTCCTCCGCCCTGACGAACACCACCGCGTAGGCCTTGGTTTTACACAAAAAAATTTGGTCTCTTCAAGTTGCTCACAAATTTCACTGTTATTTCCATGCTCCTCATTTCCATTCTTGTGCTTGCAAAATGATCGATTTGTGAGGGGAAGTGCGGTGAATGGTATGGCTGAGGATTTGCAGATGCATTTATAGGGAGAGTGTTTTTTCATGAGTTGCTCACGTGATGCTAATTTTGAGGGCCGTTACACGTCGATGACAATAAGAGCTCTGATTTGGGCGGCTATTATCCGATCCGATTCGCTTCAGGGAATTGAAACAAGGTGGAAGAAAAAGTGATCATTCCCATATTCAGTGAAAGAGAGAGGATTGTGATTGGGATATTTCTGGTACACGCTATGTTAATCGAGAAACAAGCAAGATAGCTTCTATTTTTCCTTCTTTTCAATCAAGCACGAGGATTAATGTTTCACGATGTTAGTCAATAACCTCGTGAAAAATGTTTCAATAATAACTAAGACAGCTTTATTATCCTCCAGAATTTATTGTGACGGATTGTAATCCATTCAGATTTGGTCTATACCTTTCATTTATATTTTGATTTTCTCAAATTTTTTTAATGGAGATACGTTGATGCCTTACTACACCGAAGCTGTTGGCAGTGGGCACTATTAGAATCAGCATGCCGTTCTCACAATATCTAAAGTTGCATAATCTCTTTATAAATGGTCCAAAACTTTAGCGTATAGATTATAGAAATGATGGTTGACATTGATCTCGGGTGTTCTACCCTTTTACATGTGTTCTTCCTTACACAAAACTTCCAACTATACATTTCGTCAAAAAAATAAGAAAATAATTCATTTGTTTTATGGTTCTTGTGCCTTACTATTAGTATTTGCTTGCAAGTTTTCAATTATAATGCATGTAAGTTGGAGTTAATGCCGCATGAGGACCGTGGTGGCCTTATCTCGCCACCAAGGGGTACTCAACGAGTCAGGGCCGCACTCGGAATATTGAGCCTCACTCGTGAAAAAAAAAAAAAAAAAACATAACAATAGTACAACTATGATCATCTCTATCTCGAATCATCCCGCCACCACTTCGACAAGGCTAAACATAGTCATAGGTATACTTAGGTCATGGCCCATACAACAACCACAAGCAGAGAGAGAAAAGGGGCACAGTGTCGTCATCTATTGAGCCTAAGGTCAGCCCTAGTTACCGGTGCATGATACCCATCCCCTCACTCCAAACATACACTCTTACCGATTTCCCTCAGGGTCGGTTAGCGTAAGGTTCACAACATAACATGTCACTACATCACTAACACAATGGTGGTTCACACACATTAATCATAAGCACCTTCGCAAGGTACATATACAGGTATTTCGGATACGCGATACCACAATTACAACATATCACATCACCACATGCTACACCCTAAGTACAATCATCAGCACGATAGGGATCATATACTCAATATATGTCCCAATTTACAACATTAATCATTACATATCACATGAACTACAATTATGATGAACACAGACTCAACATACAGTCCACTGCCATATAACGTGGAAATACACACATTTCTACACAAATGATAATGACATCATTAAGAAATCCAATCCACTACAATCAACCTAGTCACATAACATATCGGCACACCCACACATCACGAATGCCAAAAGGATCCAACACTCCAAATCAATAATGACATTTCTTCCACACACACACACAAAAAAAATAGTGTTTCACACTCAAATTCACATAGAATTACTAAAAAGGAGAGAGAATACTCTCATCTTAACACATCAATATGCTAACAACGCTACACACTAAGTGACATACACAACATGTGCGCTAAAATATCACAATTACAACATAGTTTACATCATGCTTAAATCACATTACTCTTCCAATATCGACCACCAACATGCAACTCCATCACAACTCCAATCTGTCCTAGAGGTTCGAGAGCATGAATCTCCACTTTGATACCAATTGTAACGCCCACTATTTCAGACACACAAGACAACATAGCAAAAATACATGATAATTTTTTTTTGACTTGTTGGAACATAGCATGACACAACAAGTGGTCACAATGGCTACAAATAGCTCCTTGAACAACTTGACATAATGATGACCACAAGGGCAAAAAGGAAACACTCAACACCCGTCAAAGGATAGTTCACTTTTCTCTTAAACAAGACACCGTAAAAAGATGAACCCGTAATACCTAGTTATGGTTTAGGACACTCCACAAAAAAATCATTTAATGTTATGTATTCACTAAAATAGTCTTTCAAGACCCGAATTTGCAAATAGAAGATTCATGTTATGATTCATACAATTCTCCTTATAGGGCTAGATTTCTTTTCTTTTATACTAGAGACATAAGACTTAGATAAAAATTATCGAAAGAGGATCACCTTTACTTTGACAAATGTTTGTTTAATTAGTTATTAGATTAACACTACAAGGGGGTGGGGTGAGACAAATCCCACAAGGTTATCTAAACAACCACAAGCTACATAATCCTCGTTTTAACCTCTATTTCAAAAAGGAGATGAGTGAAAGCTCCAATTGATGGAGGTACTTTGGTTTAGGTTCGAATGACAAACCCCTTTGAGAACGGATCAAAATTTAGCATTACTTAAAGAATGGTTACAAAGCACTAAGGCAATGGTAAGAGAGAGAAGGTCAATTTATTTCATTATGATCTATTTAGTTATTTACTGGTCTTTTAAAGAGACTTAAGAGTTCAACTAGGATTTGGGTAAAAGCTTCATTTAGCAATCTCTTGATTAAGTACGACAAAGGAAACACATGGGGTCCCTAAAGAAGAGCATAAGTCTTAGAGTGTCCTTAATCAAACTCCCCTACTAACTAAGATCTGACTATATCCCCAAAATCCAACAAGGAAATACTTTTAGAAATAATTAATGTTTCATGACAAAGAGGGTAAAGTTTAATCTGTAGTTAGGGTTAATGAGAGTAGGTTTCTTTACACCGGTAGAAAAAAACTCATTTCTTTCTAATTTAAGATTCTTAAATTTACTAACAAGAAACCCAATTTCATTGTTATGCTATTTATTAATGATTCGCCTATGAATTCATTTTATTTTATTTTTGTTTAACTTAGAAGAAGGATTTCCACTTAGTAAAATATACAAAGAATCGCACTAGTGCCATGGGGGGGTGGGGGTGGTTATTAAACAAGAAATTTTAATGAAATGAGAGAAGAAACCACCATTTCTAAACGAGAGGGCTAAACCTCGTTATAACATTTCTATTCAACATGGCACACAAACCAAAGGTGTCACAAGATTCAAAAGAACTTTAGCTGAGAACAAGAAGGTAACAATTTGGTCAAGCCATGTTACAACGTTGTTATGAGTGAAATAATATCATAAGGAGAGTACACGAACAAGGGGATGATCGAGTTCTATTCCTCACAAAGATAATTACAAGTTTCGCTACAAAAGGACAAGACAACTTTATTTCACAATTACCGATAATCTAGGACAAGAGGCCTTCTAAACTCCTTTACAAGCACCATTACAAGATTCACAACACATTTGACATTTGAACAAGAAACTTCAAAAATCAACCCGATGAAACCTTCAAAATATTTACTTTATCAACACGCACAAGCCATCTCGCACAAGTATTAACTTTAGTCAATTCACGAGAACTAAGCATGCTAAGACTCCCATTACAACAATAAGCTAACATTTAACAATATCATGAAAGGAATGCTCTATTTCAAGAATGGATAAAACCAAAACCACTTATCAACCAGATTTTATCAAGCTTGAGAATTTATCCGTAATGATTAAAGGTTTCACTTAGGCTTCACCGGATGAGTTTTATGAAAGAAGACACTTTACCTCGCAAACTACTGATAGATAGATTGCATGGTTTTTAAACTATTTCCTCCTACTTATTAAATCTTATTATCTTCTAAAATCTCACCATTGATTTCACCTCATGATCATTTAAGAATTCACCCAAATAGATAATGTTCATTTGTTTAGCTAGGAATAACTAGGTATATAATTTTACTTTACAAGGGATAATTCCTCTTTGATCACTTATATAATTGATTTTTATCAAGTAGATCACATCTATATTAATTCACTCATAAAGAAATTTTAAAAGAATTACCCACCCTTCTTCAATTTTTTTAAAATCGCATTGTTACTATGTCGAAGAAGGGTTCACAACACAACATTTTACCTCATGAGAAAAGCTTACCATTACTCCTTTTGAAAACTATACATAGTTACATCATTGGTATTTGACATGGCATATGAACCCAAGAGACAAAAATTCTAGGGAACCATGACTAGGGAACAAAAGTAACAACATTGACCAAGAAACACTAAACTATACTTAGAATTCCTATAATCCATTAAGGTCACTCAACAAAGAGGTAATCCAATTTTCTTATATTTTCAACTAATTAACAAAACTCCCAACAATAACCTTAAGGTCTAGTCACTCATACAAGCAATAATAAATACCAACCTTAAATTTTTCCAAAGAGAGATAGAAAGGTATTTGAATCACTTCTTATTGAGTATGTACTAGAACATGTAATATGTTTACTATCACCGTATTTATTTTCCATTTTTCCTCTTTATATGTGTTTTTATGCGCACTCGCATACAAATTAATCAAACAACATTGATATGTATAACACATCCATGAAAATAGATAGTATTCAAGTTCTGTTAGAACAATACTTAAGGAGAGCATATTTATACGACTTCATCAATAAGACTAAATTGTCCTCCACTTGTTTCCAAAATTTTTTATAAAGATTTTACTTATGAAATCAACATCTTCAGTGACACTCAACTCGATTGAGTTAAAAAAGAGATCGTTAATACCGTTATCAAACAAGTATCAATCATCTAATAGAAGAACAATGAATAAAACACTTTGATCAATTTTACTAGTCTTCTCATGGGAAGGGAAGTTGAATCATAGGGTTCCAAATTAAAAAGGGAATTCAAGTATAATTTAACATCCAAGACTTACAGCCATACAATATTAGTTTTAGACACCTTGTTCCTCAGAATTAAAGGTGAGAAGCGTTCGATTCAAACACTCCTTCATCCACTAATGGAAACCTAAATGTCACAAATTATAAAGAGGAAAAATTATTTAACAACCAAAGCCACACGTAAATCCATATCTAGCAATTACCAAAATTTGAAACCGGATCCACAATTTCAGCATTTACCCAAAACCCCCAAAAATATAGAATATTTCATGCAAGATTCAAACCCACATGGTTGATTTCAAAGGAATGTTTTTTTTTTGTTTTATTTGCAACAAATTACCACTAAAACTCAGAAGTCTTTAAATCATAAAATAAATCTAACAAATAAGTGATCATCCCTCAAAGGATTTACTTAAGGAAAATACCCAAATTACTCGGGAAATGAAATAACCAAAATGAGAGAAAAGTAAACCATGCTTGATAAGGATATCTCAAAGTGACTTTTTCCTTTTACTTCCTTCACAAAAATTCAAGATTTTTAGCCAAAGACAACAAGAAAATGTTTCCTTTAAATTTTCCCAAAAGAAAACAATAACTAACCACAAACCAAATCACTCCTAGACATCATTCAAGAAGAGAACAATACATTTCATGAGATTATAGAAATGGTAGCAGAAAATTGCAGAGTTTAGGTTTAACATGCCTACAATAAGCTTCCATGATGTAGCTATGAGCTTCCAAGTGTCCAAAACACCACTACATGCTTCCACATTTGGCACAAGTAGGGATTCACAAATTAGGGCAAGAGTCAGCAAAACAACGAGCTGAAAATATCTCAAAATAAGTGGTCTCAAAGAATGGAATGAAATAAATATATACACAAAATGGGTTTAATGCAAAATCCTATGAAGCTTCCATTAAAATGCAATTACGAGAGTACAAATGTACTCCACAACCTTGTCAACATCCTCCAAAATCTTATTAGAGCGGAACATGGACAACTATTGAAGTAGAATGAGGATTAGATTTTTGCTAGGTGTGGAATCACCCATGAGGCATGTAATCGCTTGACAAAATGCCTCAAATATATGTGATCTCAATGTGTTGCCACGATCACAGGACAGTACACAAAAGGTTATGCTAAAAAAGGTCCCCATTCACCGTATGTAACCTAATAGGTGTCCAACCCGCACCGCCCACACAACAAGAAAAAAAGAAAAAAAGAGTCCCTTCCCCAAATGCATCCCACAAGAAAAAAGGTACATGCCAACAAGAAAAACCCATCAATACACATTGAAAGAATTAATGGAAGACCATAATTATTCCACCAACCACTAGCTAATAACCACACAACAAAAAATCTTTTTTAGAACCCATGCATAGGGGACAGTCACTACCAAAGTGGTGAAGGGGAAAATGATAGGTGGTATTTGAAATATTAAGTTGAGCATTAAAAAAATAATAGAACCATCAAAGCTTGACTACGCACTACCTCCTTACGCACTCACAAGATAGCAAGGAAAGAAATCCAATTAATCGAATTGATCCTATGCCAACCAAAAGGTTAAATTACATACGACCGACATGCTGAGGAAGCAAAATTATAATTTCCTTTAATTTAAAAGATCAAGAGACAAGAAAGGAAGCGTAAATGACCAAGGGTGAGGAAACTAGAGATTGATGTTTAAAAGCAAACAAGGATCAAGAACCGAACATGGTACCACGACTCGACTCAGGCACTTTTTTCACAACCCTAATTTTTATTTTTACATGTAACGATCCTTTATTATCAAGGTATGGTCATAAGTGATTTTGTTAAACCACCATTTGATCAAATTTAAGTTCGTTTTCAAGGGGGCCCTCCCAAGGTGCCCAATGTTAGGTTGTGGAGCCTGTTTTCATGTGTGAAAGTGTCAAGACTGTACACTAAGAGTATTGTACACTTTTCATGTGTGAAAATTTTTAGGCGTAAATTTTTGGCCTCAAAAATGCACCCGACATATCGTGAAACATGCTCTTCTCATATGGGCGATTTTTTTGACCCATAGGTTTATGGGACGGGTTTTTCCCATGGTGTTGATACCCACGGTTTTGTAAAAACTCGCTTGCCAGTTGTCTATTTATATGGTCTTATGCATATGATAGATACACAAGTAAATGTATTGCAGATGTGTTTTGAATTTGGGTGTGAATTCTATAGATTTTGTTGAGCATAGCTCCAAACGGATATGGGTATCAGACGAGAGAGTGGAGGCTTGTAATAAAATCTCGAGCAAGTGATTCTGGTGAACGTAGCCCAAATTGGGTGAACCACGTTAAATCTTGTCTCTCTCGTGTTGTGTTATTTATTCGCACTTTTATTTGAGATCTCAGAATATTTTCTACATATTAGTTTCTACTATTACGATTCTATAAGGGATTATTCCACATATTTTATCTCTTATTTCCTAACACCCAAATCAATTATATCTTAATTTTTCTTTACCGAGTAATCTCGAATGGTCGCGCCAAGTTGCAAAATTTGGAACATTACGCCACATCTTCCTTTTTAATACCATTTTGATTGCGTGGTGGAGATGGTGATTCACCGCACCATGAGGTTCTTTTATAGGTTCAAGCTTAAATAGGTGGCCTAAGTTCATCAAGTGCATGTTTGTCTCTCGATAAGTAATTTAGAATAATCTATCTAGTTCCCGATTCCAAATTTTTCGATTCTCATCTTTAGTTCCAAGCTACTAGTATTTGCACAATCTCAAACTTATCAATACCATTTTTTCCATGGTGCGCAGATCCAAATGATACTTCACTTGCTTAGGTGGAAGATAAAGCCTCTAAAAGATTTTTCAAATCCTCCAAACCAAGTATGCTCATCAATAGATAAAATCTATTTATGATTATCACCAATTGCTTACCGAGCTCCCAAAGATCACTAATAACTTTCTCAAGCACTACCGTCTAATTTTTCATGCTCAAGAGTATTTAATCGAGAGTGCTACTACTCAGTAGAAATGTATTGATGTGGTGCCTAATTAACCTTTTCCTAGATATTTTCCTCACTACGACTCCTCTCACGCTGGAGGAGCTTCATGCAACCTTTCTCTATCTTGCGTATGACAAGTCTCTACGTATGGATGGTATCCCAAGAAATTTTTGAAAGCGATCCTATCTTTTGTGGACCCGATCTTCTTCGTGTTGCAATGAAGCTCTCCAAACTTTCTCTTGGGAGTTTCATCAATCAAGGCAACATCAAGTTCATTCCCAAAGTAGGTAACCCTAAACAAATGAATAATTGGTGACCAATCACCCGCCAATGTTTCTTACAAAATTCTTGCCAAATTGTTTCCGCTTATGCATCATGCGGATCCTCTCGCTAAAATCATTGGGCCCGAGTAGAAAGGTTTTTCAAAGGCCATTACATCTTAGGTAATCTTAGACAAAGGTGGGAAGGCATGGAATGGGCTTGGGTTTCTTCGCAGAGGCCTCTCTTCCTCAATATTGATTTTGAGAAAGCTTACGATCACATTGAGTGGCCTTTCATCTTTGTCATGCTCAAAGCCCTTAGCTTTGGTGATTTATTTCAATTGATCATTAGCACCTTGTTTTCAAATGCTTCTACCCGACTCACCATTAATGGTCACTAATCCACTTCCATCAACATTTTTTTCTACCAAATAGGATTCCCTCTGGTATGATGTTGTTAGTGTTTTCTACCGATGCACTAGGTTATTTAATTTTCAAAATCTTCCCAAGGTCGATTCAAGGGATTTTCCTTCCGGTTCATGCGACTAAACTTATCGTTAGCTAGTTCACTAATGATGCCTTTCTAATTATTGTTGAATAAGAGTATAATGTTTCCTAGGTATTTAAATGTTTTGACAGCTTTCTATTTGGCTTCTTGTTCACATATTCAAATGGCTAAAACCTTGGGTTATCGAAAAGTTATTTATATCCTCCGAATACTTGAAGGACTACCCTAGAAATGGATTATCCATGGGGACCAAATCAGGTTTTTTTGCATTCTTTATGCCTTTTATAGTGACTCTACGAATTTTTGGCATTATGTTATTAGCAGGGTGGAGTAGAAAGCTACCAAATGATCTTCCAAACCCCTATATTTGCCTAGTAAATTCCAAGTTTTTAGTAAGATCCTTGTTGCTGCTACTCATGTCTATTAATCTTAGTGTTGTTTCCCTTCTCGCAATTTGCTTACCCAACTTCCTACCTACTTCAATACTTTTTATGGTGTAAAAGTTAAAGTTTCACTAGTTTTCACACAAATTGCTCTGGGATGTCTTCTTCCTTCCTCATGATCAAGGTGGCATGGGGATCATACATGTCTACCGACATAGTGTTTCCTTATATGCTAAATGGCTTATCCAAAGGTTTATTAGAAATCAAGCCTAGAAAATTCTATCGCACCATTATATTGAATATGGAGCCCCTTACATGTAAAAGAAGTGCTAGAACAATATTGGGTTAGAAACTATTATTATCACTTTAGCTTGTTTCAAATTACTAGTACCTTTATTTCCAAAAGTACATGGAAATCATTTGAGTAGGTGAAACCTTTGATGAAATGAGTTAGTGATGGATTCCACACAGTATTTTATTATTTATTCGTAGAACATTTGGTGGTCTCTTATCATCAATAATGGTGACCTTCCACTTACCGAAACTATGAGAATTAAATTGATTTGACTCTTCCACAAGGGAATTCATACCATTCGGGATTTATTGATCCATAGAGACTAACTTCCTTTTGCCCGATCTCAATCATAAATTCCTTTTTTCCAATTCAGCACTTTGGTCCATCTCAGAAATTCAAGAGCTCCTACCCAATGTTATTCTCCATATATTTGGGATTCAACCTCCTAAAACTTGGTGGCATGACTAGAGGTGGAATTAGGAAATTACCTTCCTCTCGAAGAAACATTTGAACCATTTATCAGCTTGTTGAGCCTAATTTAACCCGGCATTGATAAGATTAATGCTCTGGTGGGGGTCATAATCTATAGATTCCACTTAGCTTCAAAGCAGCCTTCCCATACTTGGAACTCTCTTCTTAAGCCTAAATTTAACCACTTTCTCTCGTGTCTTGCTTTACCAAGGTTTTCCTACGGGTGAAATACTTAGTCATATTGGCATCCCTAATCCTAATTATCCTTTTTTCTCTCTCCCTTAGTCATTTAAACACATCTTTGGTGTTATGACTACTCTCAAATAATCTATAGGTGTATCCATTCTTTTTTTTCTTCCTTATAACCCTAATTTCTTCCTCGTGCATGTCCTTATTTGGTTCTTCATTCCTTCACCTCATTACATCGATACACTTTGGAATTTATTTCAATCTTGTATTTTGTTTCATATCTAGAAACCTCACAATGATTTAATTTTCAAGCATGATTAGTATATTACTTTATTTTCCACTAATGACAAGGTGATTATTCTTCCTACCATGGGCACATAGATTCAAACTTAAGTTTTCAAGGTTTCCCTAGAGTTTTCTCATTTGTAAGAGCTTTCTTGATGACTGGAGCAATGTTCCTTGCACTATAATTGGGGTCCCGTCGAACCCCGCCATCGCAACCTCGACTTTCACCTCGATGGACGCCACCAGCTGACCACATTAGAGGATGTACTCAAGCGGCCACTATTCTACCTCTCCTCGAGAACTCCCTTCACTCCTATCATCCTTTAAACCTAGATGGAGCTCACCACCTCTAATAAAAGAGTTTCCATCTCTTTGTGATGGGGTTCTCCACCATCGTCCATGCAGCACTATCAGAGAATCTCCTCCCCTCTCGTTGGGGAATTATGGTTCTCATACAAATGTAGTATCATGATCACAATGGTTGCAGGTGGATCCTCCTTTGGCGAAGCCTCGTAGTGGAGCTTTCATCCCTCCTCGGATGAGCCTACCCTCCTCTTGGTGAAGTGGCATATGCTTGATGTTGGTGGTGTTGACATTTTTGTTTAATGTGCTCATGGTTGTCCTCGTGGACATGTTGATGTATCCCTTTATGGCGTTTTTTATAATTTTTTTGTGCTCTTGTGGCATTTTGTGGGACTGTGCTGTTATCTCGGTCACCCCTAACTATGTAAATATCTTTATTTTTATCAATATAAAGGGTAGTCTAAAATTCAAAGTGATGTTTTCCTTCACATTTTGTGGATGAAAAAATCAAACTATCATCCCCTCTAAAACATGCTCAAATCCTAGGTTAATATGGTCCGAATCCTCATGGGGTCCAGATTGATAACATCCAAAATATGACTAAAGGATTCTTCCTTTTTATCTTTTATGATATAGCCAATTCCCCAACATTTTTGCCCAATACACCACCCGGTATGTTCACAACTCTTTGTTGGTCCTGCCTCCACGGATCAAAAAATTTGTGGTCAGCCGAGTATGTTGCACTTAAATTACCCGTAATGGTACAATTTCCTCGCCTACCCTTTCCTTATGTTCAATTTGTGCATTAGATTGCTTCTTCCATTAGGGAGGGTGGTCTTCCTCGAGCTAGAGAAATTTTACCATATTCATCCACATATGCATGTCCGCATTAAGGTACATATTTCTCAAGACCTGAAATATTTTTTATAATTTAGATGGGAGACAGGGGTTACTCCCACCGTATTCTATATATCAACTTTCCTAACACTTTCTTCTACTACTAGGCCTCTCGATCATAAGATCAAGGACTATAATCTTTATGTTCCTCACAATTTCCTAGTTGTTAAAGAAGATTCTAATCAACCAAACACCACAGGAGCAAGGTTAGAAAATAGTGGGGGCCCGTAAAAAATAAGAATAAAAATCAGCAATCTAATGCCTTTGGTTCAAATGGTCAAGATGAACCAACTGCAAACAACAACCCCATAGCTCGCAAAACAAAGGAGCAAAATGTTGCCTGCTAAAGAACCAATTCATGCTACTAAATCATCTTCTTAGTTACCAAAATAATCTAAGCATGCCTAAGGTGGCCTCGATTCTCATGGACCGTATAAATTATTTTTATAATGTCAAAATGCCGTAACCTTCATCATTACTTTTAACAAACATCTCACAAGGGCCAAAGAAAAGGTCCCAAATTCCTTTTTTTCATCTCTCAAGATCATAACCCAATGTGTAGTTCGACTCAATAGAAGAGGAATATAATATCGCATATGACGAGTGAAAGAGAAATCTTTAGGATTTTTTGTAGTATAGCACTACTCAATTCCCGCAAAAATTGTTCGACGCCCTTAAAGGTTGGGATTCTAACGATATGGATGTTGACTAATGTCTCTCATGATTTTTTTATCTTGAATGTTTAGGGTCTAATGACTCCTATCGCTAGTATGTTGTTCATGAAACTTCATAAATATTTACCAATTTATTGTTTTTCTTTTTTGCAAGAGGTGAAAATTATAGGTTTTCAGCCATATGTCCTTTGAAATCAATCTAGCCTAACATCTTGGCCTTCAGTAGTAATCATGAAGCAAGGCGTTGGTATTTAATTTCCATTTTAGCTTCAAATTTCAGCCCTCGTTGATTAACCATGGCATTGATGCCAAAAACGGTGCCATATATGTCCTATTTAATGTTGACGGCTACCCTTTGGCCTCATTAAGAAATAAACGCCTAAGTATGCAATCGAAAGGTCTGATCTTCGCAATGAATAGCTTGAACAATTCCTTATGCTTATCAGCTCATAAGTTACAATTTTAATATTGTTGAGTCACCCACTAATAAATGTGGCCACATGCCGATGATATTGATATCTAGTGAAAGGAAGCGTGGTTTTTAATACGGAATATGTTTAGGTTTTATGACCCTAATTCTTCTCACACTCCCACTTTCGAAGCTCGCTCACCTTGTCCAATCTTTCGAGGAGGTTCGGATCATGTTCTTGAATGGATCTATAGAGCCACGTTGTCATCTCAAGAATGTTTTATTTTGACAGCATTTATTCCATGCTAGTTGAGGTCGTGTCCTAATTTTGTACTATCTTATCATTCCCCTATACCATTTCGTATCACTTGGCATGATAAGCATGCTTTTCTTCATAAAGCCCAATTTTTTAATACTATCTTGATGTAGCATGGTCCCACACTCAATCCTATCAATCATGTGTGGATCTTAGCTCCATTACCAAGTCATTGAAACACTTTGATCCACCTATGCATGTCAAGTGGACTCAATGGTGGGAGGAAGTTGTAATCAAACTACTAGATTCATTAGAATCTATGACATACAAATTGGGCAAAATGAAACATCTCTCATACTCCATTAACACCTCCACTCTTTCAGTTGAGTGGTGGTGGTGCTTCAGGGAACTCATTCTATTAAACTCTACAACTTCAAGTTACAACACTTTGCCATCAATTTCAAATTGCTGATAATTACAACACTCGTGAGCTCAAATCATTGTCGTATGTATTGACTTAAAATTGGCGACTTAAGTCTCGAAAGAATTATTTCTTTCTCTCAGAGCCAAAAATCCTTCTCAAAATTTGACCATCTTTGATGGTGGATCTCGGTCATCGACCCTAACGCATGCTTTAAGTATTTTTTTGACATCATAAGCTAGTCTTTCAGCTTAGTAAGCTTTTGCACGATGTACAACAAGCCCTTGAAAAATTTCTAGTTGTTTTGTCATGCAAGCTTTCCCAAGTTGAAAAGGTGGTGTGCAACCGAATGATCCACATTTATGACATCCACGATGCGGTCATGTAAATGGCTAATGATAAGGCCCTAAGATACAATGGTTTCCCGCCAATTCTATAAATCTTTATGGGGTTCGCTTGGGAAAGACCTTATTCAAGTCTATCTTTGAGGGGTTTTAGAACCAATCATTATGGCCATATGTCAACAAAGGGAATATTAACTTCATCCTGTAACAAAGGCATCCAAATAAAATTGCCTATTCAGTAGCCTATCCTATGTTAAATGTCTCCAAAAAACTACCAAAGTTGTGGTTATGTAGCTACATAATATTCTCCTCACCTTAATGCAACTAGAACAAATTGGGTTCATTCAAGGGTGTTACATCCTTGACAATAGAATTTTGGTATGGGAAGGCATGGAATGGGCTTACAGATCCAATCAATCTACTATGTTCATTAAAATTGATTTTAAGAAAGCTTATGATCGGATTAAATGGTCGTTTATCCTTTTCATGCTTCAAGACCTTGGTTTCACCCCATTTTCATCTAATTAGTTGTTGAAAACTCGAACACTCGATGGGTGATTCATTCCACTTCGCCTTCCAAGAATCGCTGATTTGACACTCGCTCTCTCCAAGCCTCGCCTATTTGTGTGGAGCCTAAAATTTCCTAATTTCTAATGAGCCGTGTTTTTCACAAGGTCTTACCATGCTGGGTCTCAAACTTATTAAAATTGGGATCCCTGTTCCCAAGTTATCATTCTACGGCCACTGGAAACTTTAATGTATCTCTTCTCATTTCTTCTCAAAGCACATCTGTTTAGAATCGATACACTCATTTTTATTTCCTCTGCACTCACAATGTTTTACTTGATAACATATCCTTTTAGAGATAACCACTAAATTCTACCTATGTTCACCCATATTTGGCATGTTTTAAGAGGGAAATTTATTTTTGATATGGAAAGAAAGAATTTTTTTTTTCCTTTATCGATTCTAAAGTTCATCAAAAATTTAGTGTATAACAAATCTATGGTTATCTCCACGTGCTACTATACATTCAAGTTTAAAGCAATCAACAAATTTGCTTTCGAGGTGGAAAATCTTCATAATCAATGTTGTGAAATTGGGGTGATTCCTCGTTAACGTCACCCAATAGCCACTTCTTCCTCATATCATTACTCCTCGCCACATCTTAATCTGGTGTTCTTTCATCCGGCCCTGCCGCCTCACCTCAACAATAGAGGAATAATTCGCCACCATCTAATTTTGGAAGGCCGTGGTCTCCCTGCCTGTCAACATGGTTGGGAAATTTGTTATGTGTATATTTCTAGAAAGGATTTCCCATGTTCAAACCTGTCCTACGATGTTTATCCTCCTACTTCATTTGAATGTTTGTTCTTGATAGATAAATTTTGTGTTCTAATGGTTTCCATGGCTCTTCTAAAGCTTTGGGCATGGTGTCCTATGAGGCTCATCCAAGTTTTTTTTAGTGATTTTGGGGCTGTGCTCTATACTACCTTCTTTTTTATGAAAGATATCTTGTTTTTTTATTTCATTAATATAATATAAGATGTATTTTTAATAAAATAAATATTCACAGCAGCTATCATATAAGTACTTATTTCATAATGCTGTATATTTTCAACCCAAAAAAAAATATCTACAATGGCTAGAAAAGGGTCCACTTTTATGGTTTTGACTTTGCTTCCAAATACTCACATCAATGTTCATGTAATTTGTATTTTACGTGGCCAAAGTAAATAAATAGAAATTACATAAGTTCCAATATTTAGGATTGATCGTAATGTCTACTTCTAAGAGAACATTCTGGACCCCATTTCCAACTCAAGCCGGTAAAATGCTTTAATTTGTTAAAAATGTGAAGATATAAATAGAAATTCAGAAATAAAAAGGTTACAATTAAAACTGCATTCATGTCTTACGGAAAATCCTACAAATTATATTGTTCATACCCAAATAAAATCTATTATATGCTGCTCTAATGTGAGAATACAAGGTGTGTGAACAACCATAAATAATTGAAGCCCTCAAACAATTAGTCATATCAATGAAAGGTAGATTCTATCTCACAATCAAGCTTACCATTTTTTAATTGTTATGGAATCAATTTTTTTTTATCGAGGGAATTTAATTTGATAAGTTAGAGGTAGACATGAATGAAAATTTAGAAATTAGATAGGTGGGAATTAAATAAATGAATGCCCAAATAACTATTTCATAGAGTATATTACTCCACTAAAATAATATATGTTATTTAGTGATCCACTTAATCGTTTCTCAAACTCATGCCCATTATTCACGTGAGTGAAATATAGCTTATAGCCTGTCCAAAATAAAAAGAATAGGATTTCCAAGGGATAAAGGTCTATGTTTTAAATTTCCTTCCACATGCAAGACAAAAATAGACCCAAGGCACATATTTCCTGTAACCACCATCACTTTTGTTACCTATAACCCATGATTTTTCCACTAACATGATCATCAGATCAAGTTTAGGGGTTGGTGCACAATTAAATTACGTACTGAAAGTGGTAAGCCAATCCAAGTAGTGTTAATGGCTTCAACGTAAATATTGATATTTAGTTGAACATTATCATATAACAAACGCCTTTTCGTTATGATATTGGTCATAATGTTCACTAGCTTGGGAAGTACATGCATTTTAATTTGATTTGACTAAGAAAGAATATTTTTTTAATCTTTTTTGTCTATGTATTTGAAGGAAAAACAATCAAATATGATCTATTAAAGGAAAGTTGACATTGTCCGCATGGATGTCAAGATGGCTATGAGTTCTTTTCCTAACTTAGTTTTTACATGTCCCATCGAGGGCGGCCTTGCAACTTCCCTCGCTTTTTCAAATTTCCGCAACATGAAATTTCACCATGGGTGGAATATAATATAGGTAAGGTCCAAGGGTACAACCATGGAATTTTAAATGGAAAGTGGGGCATTTTTTACAAAAGTTTTATCCTCTGTTCCTGTGAGAGAGTGTTTTCTGTAATTAAATTGAAGTGTATCAAACATAAGTTCAAAAATAAAAAGTAAATATGATGCAAGTTTTACTTAATGGGTTTCATAAGGCCAAGAAAAATTCATGATCACAAGCCAACCAGAAGTAGATCCCAATCGAGGAGGATATGAATTGAAAGGATTATGCAGAGAGATTTAATTACAGTCACGTGTCCAATGTATTTGCTTCAAGGCTTCTAACATCTCAATGGATTCCACATATGTCAGTTTACAATGACATTAGTGTTATGGTTGAATTGCTTATATCCTGTCCTAGGAAAGTGCTTTGTACTATGGAAGCTAGGTTTCCATTCCTATTACCTCCACGAAGGAGGATTTGTGTCAAGAAGCCAAAAACAACATGGTCCATTTACAACATTTTCATGTGTACTTCTAAAACAAATTATATATACTACCTAACATGGTATTGTGCTGACTGCATATCTATATATATTCTTCCCTTCTCCATGACTATGTGAATGCAGGTTCAGGGAAGGTCTGTCACATCTGGTATGCCAAACTTGAGTTATGGCAAGCTTGCATACTGGGCTTATATGGACTTGATCAGAGAAAATCCCTTATGCATGTTAGATTACAATTGTGATATGTAAGATGAAGTCACTTAAAATCAAAGGATCCATTATGCATTGAAATCCTTCCTCACGCTCAAACTTTTACTGAGTTCTAAATTCTTATCAAATGGGTAATTTTAGATGTCGCACTAATTATTGGCTTAAAGTTGATGGACCTCTAGGTCTTCTACTCCAGCAGACTGCCCACTGGAGTTGCACTGAAAGACCATCCCGCATGGAAGCCACTTTCACTCGCAGTGGCTATATGATGCTAGAGCCTTCCTGGAAATAAATAGTTTCATACTCCACTGCAATACCTCAATATAAAGGAGGAACCCTCCAACATTTTTGACCTACCACTGCGGAAACTTTGAGCCGTGAGAATCTCCTATAGCCGAAGCACATACTTTGCATTAAGCTCAAAGCTTTGGAATTCCCTCCACCTGCAAGAAGCATGTATACACGCTGGAGAGCATCCTTCAGTCTGAACTTCCACATGGACAGAAGACACTCATAAAAATGGAACAACCTGCAGTCAAAGATCCGACATGGGTGAAGAAGGAAGCACCATTGCTTTATTAGGCCATAGCAACAAGAAAGAAAATGCTAAAATAACGAATGGTCGTGAGATTTCTGTTGTTGGGATTTGATAATGAATTTAAGCAACAATAATTTTAGATCAACACATGAAAATAGAGAAAACACATAAACAAATAAAATATAGAGAATAATGGAGCAATTTCTATTGATTAGTGGAGGGCATTTTATACAATTGCTTGCTCCTATAATCATGGAGTCAAGTCTCATCATCTTATCCCCATATTTCTCCTCTAATCCCTAGTCTTACTCCCAATCCCAAGATACTCTCACACACTCCTATCTCTATGAGTTGTGCATGACAACTAATTGTGCACACTCACATATTATTTAAATATTAAATAATACTAATATTCAAACCATATGTTCACACTATGAACACTAATTTCCTAACATTCACCCCCTTAGTGTGAACATGGGTGAGTTCTGTCTAGTACCTGCTCATGTTCTACAATCTGATGGTTTTCAAAGAGTACCATCAACTCCAACAGTTTTCTAGTGGAACCATTAACCACTCTGTATGTGATTTTCTAAGAGATTCACAAACTCTCAAATTGGTTTTCTAGTGGACCACCAACCACTTTCATAGCAATGTACATGTTTCCCACCCCATTTACATTCAAGAAACAAAATATAAGAAATATCACTCACGCCTCACTTATTACAAGATTGAACAAGAATAAATCATTTGTTCTTATTTACAACCACACATGTAAAATTAAACACACAACACAAATGCCACAAATTCCACAAACCATGTGGCCTCTTCAATGGTGCCTACAAGCGAGAGGTCACTAAAATGCCTCCTTCCTCCGTTGCCTCCAACCTCCATGGTGATGCTGCTAACTCAGTGAATTTGTCTTTGAGGCTCATTTTACAATTCTATTGGGTGTCGGTTTCAACCGATAATGCACCCCCTCACTATGGACGTCGTGTATAAGCAAAAATGCATCTGATTTTTGACAAGTGAGGAATTTTTTATTTTTTATTTTTATAATATACTTTTACAATGACTCACTAAACTATCACTTTACCATAACACTCAACTTGGATAGACACAATAAAATTCACAAAAAAATAATCAATAATTAATTTTTGAATAACACCCTAAAAAAATTACAACAATAAAACAACTTAAACAATAAAGAATTATGCAACATTCATGTGAATTGTGGTCCCGGATTTTAGAAATTGCTTCAGACGTCAGAATCTATTTCAGTTTTCTCTTAAACTAAAGTTATTCTGAAATTTTAACTATAGAGCAATAAAATACGTATCTTCAAACCCAAAAAATTTCAAAAGATTTGGAATCTGGGTTTTTGAGAAAAACACGATTTACCAATCATTTTTTTAAAGATCAGATTCTAGAAAATGGCGATGGAAGCTTCAAAACTCTCAAATTTGCATCTTAGAGGTTGCGGTTTTGTCCTGCAATGACTCTCATAACTTCCTAGCCTGCTCTGATACCAGATGATATCAAAACTCTAGATTTGATAATGAATTTAAGCAACAATAATTTTAGATCAACACATGAAAATAGAGAAAACACATAAACAAATAAAATATAGAGAATAATGGAGCAATTTCTATTGATTAGTGGAGGGCATTTTATACAATTTCTTGCTCCTATAATCATGGAGTCAAGTCTCATCATCTTATCCCCATATTTCTCCTCTAATCCCTAGTCTTACTCCCAATCCCAAGATACTCACACACTCCTATCTCTATGAGTTGTGCATGACAACTAATTGTGCACACTCACATATTATTTAAATATTAAATAATACTAATCGACTATAGAACAATAAAAATTCGCTGTCCAAATTAAGGGGGAGTGCTTTTGAAATAGTATATTTTCTCCCATTTATGCCTTTTTGCTATTTTTAGGAAAAGTAAAAAGCAAGTCAGTTTTTCTATTTACAGTTTAGTTTGAAATAAGTATCTCTATTTTTAGGAAAAGAAAATAAATTAAAAATATTTGTATTCATGCACAAAAAGCATGTACTATATTTGATTGATAGTTCTATTATTAATATTTTTATCGTTAGATGAAAGACCTCAATATAAAGCAAGCAATTGTAGAGTTTTTACAATACACACGAGGATCAGTATTTGAGCCATAACTCCATGCGGGAAGACAACACACACATAATGTATTGAGTCGAAGCCTCGACATGGAAGAAAATGTATTCACATAGAGATACTTTTATCGAAATCGTAGCCAGTGATACGGAAGAAGAAACTCACAAATTGTCTCTGAGCTAAAGCTCCGATACGGAAGAAGACGACAAAGTTAATGTCGAGCTTCCA